>CAHIKZ030005407.1:620000-635000 GCA_903632075.3 Acanthosepion pharaonis | reverse complement strand
AGACATCCAGTTAAACATGAATTATAAGGGCAATGGTTTATCGAAAAAAAATTATGTAAAGTTAAGCGACTACTTCTATTACTATTTCTACGTATAAAAAAGCAACAAAAAAGATTAAAGAAAAATTAGTCATGTGTTAATTATAATGATAAGTTTTCATTAAATAAATCCGAAACAATCATGACACTTGTATCGATTATTACTGGATGATATAAACAAACAAGGGAAATCAGATGAAAAAAATCCGGTCAAAATTAATTATAATGACAATGCTTTATCGAAAAACTTCTGAAAATTCTATACTTTTTGCATCTACTACTACTCACACCTTTATTACTACTACTACTACTACAACTAATAATAATAATAATAGGGGTAAACCAGCAACAAAAATAAGATTAAAATAAAAACTAGTCAGTCAGTTATGTGCCATGCTTGATACACGCATAGGCGATCATGTAGTTTTCGATACATGACAGACGAGGCAGATCTTTTTTCCTGCATAGGTTACCATTTCATTCTGCGGTAGATCAGTTGCCATCCAAGGCTATAGAACACGGTCTGTTCTGTTATTTACCCATAGTTTAGAAGAGGAAAATTCATATCTTTCCCAAGGGTCTTAGCACGTAAGTGAATGTAATGGATTTGACTGGATTCTGAGTCGCTATCCATTACTCCACCGTCCCTCCTAAAGCTAGTTAAGGATTAATAATAATGATAAAGCTTCATCTAAAAATCTGGAAGACTACAAACTACTGTGTCTATTAATACTTCTCTTTGTTAACAAGTGACAAAAAGAACATGGCGCAAAGACTAGTCTAAAATGATTAATGAGAATGACTCATGAAATAAATTTCAGAAAAGTGTTGACTATTGAATCTATTACTACTGCTATAGTAGTAATAATTTAAAATGAATGAAAAAAACTATTAAAAAATTAATAATCATTATTTGTCTTCTTTACCCCAAGCATTCAAATAAAATTTCTTGGGGTGAGGGGCACGGTAAATGCCTCATTAACTTTCAGGTCGCATCATTTTTGTCTTTGGTTCATTATAATGTTTTACTTTGTTGTTGTTTCTTTTTCCTTTTATGTTTTTGAGTAACACATTTTCTGCTTGAATGGAACCTCAATTCCCCGTCGCACAACCTTCTTTATTTATTCCGCCATTTTTCATATACTCCTTCAATCGATAAGAAACCACGCCGAATTTTAAAGAACTTATGTGAATCATTTAAACCGTTATTTCACAGTGAAAGCCTCTTTTCGTAGTGTATTATCCAACTACTTACCTTCTGAATCGCTAATCTACTGCGGAAACCCGACAAAGATATCAAGCCACGAACATTATAATGACCGACAGGCATTTTCTGCGAAGTCTCTTTCTCACTCTCTCTGTGCGTATGTGCGTTTGAGAGTTCATGCGCATGCGTGCAGAACGTATCAAGTGACCTGTCACAGCCGGCAATGGCGGCTTATGTTATCTGCTTGTGACGGCGGCCAGTGCACCGTTTCTACCGCGGAACATATCCGCTGGAGGTCATTCACCCGACCCTTATGCAGGGGTGAGGACCCCATCTGCTAAGTCCTCTGCGATGCCGTCAGATAAAATGATGTTATTTGACCTGTTGTACAGAGCAACTCCATCACTGACAAGAGGGCGTTCGAGAGAGAACAGACAATGCAAGTTGGGTACAGCGACCGTCGATTTGGCTAGTCTCTTACGAAAAAGATCGATAGAAAGCCAAGAAATAGACGGGCAGCAATGCAAATTGGGAGTCGGGACGAACGAAATGCAACACAATATAATTCTGTTCATCATCAAACCACGCACACAAAAGGGATAAATATTCGCGATTTATTCTGGTTAAGTGTACACGATGCAAAGCATTCCCGCGCTTAACGTCTCTCAAATAGGCCTCGTTTCTGTTCACTGGTCGTGACCATAAGATTTGTTATCCGGTCAGGAAGGGTATGAAACGAGTTTTTAAACCTTTGAAACTATTTCGTTAGTTCTTATTTATTTATTTTTAAATTCCATATCTTTTCAGGATATAAGCAATCATGAATTTCAACTGATTCTTTTTCTATATTATTTTTGGATTTATTTTAATATTTCCCCGTTAATTCTACACGGCTATGAAATCAGAGTTTTCTGTCTCTTAGACTAGTTACCCCCCGCTTCAAGGTTAGACAGCTTAGTCTACCCTACTATTCTACTGGCTGGAACTGGGAGTGAAGAAATGAATTCATGTATTTTTTTCTAAGGGTATTTATGCAAAAACGAACGCAACAGACTAGGGCTTGTTTTATTTACATCTCGTCCTCATTGTTGCCATATTTATCACAACTTTCCGGCCGTTGTACGCTCCGGCCTTCTTGAGGTGGTTGGAATGTCGAACTGAACCCTTTCTTTCGCTGTTCTAGTTCCACGTGTCATGTCTAATGGATATCAGTTATCAGTTATCACCTGTTTATTCCCCTCTCCAAGTTCTCCACTGCCTTAACCAGGTATTTAACTCATAACTCTGTGATTAAAGGCGTTGGTTAGATCCAGTGACAAGACCCAAAGAGTTGTGAGTTTAATACCTGGTTAAGGCAGTGGAGAATTTGGAGATACAGCGCTTGTTTTGTCAAAACATCACCTCACTCAGGTCTATTAATATCACTGATTTCTGTTGTTTTTCCCGATGAAATCGCCGAATAAACCCCGGAAAAAGATTAAAGAGAGTGATGATGGTGATTTTGAAAGAGATCTCTAAAATATTTTTAAAAGTGGAAGAGATACTGAAATACCTGAGTGAAATCTCAGAAGGAGTATTTTGAACGGGACTAAAACGCCATTGCCTTGGGTAGGCTTTTTCGTTACCGTTAAATTGGTGGATACATCCATCGCATACACTCACACGCATAAACAAAAGCACACACAAGCGAGGGTGACGGTATCCCAGCCAACATTATAAGGAAATGTGCCCCCGAGCTAGCTCCAGTCCTTTCCAAACCAAACTCTATAACTTCCTGATTTACTGCTTGTTGAAAGTCTTCCTCTGTAGATCCTGTTTTTAAGAACTATGAAGAACCTTCTGATACATCTAATTACCGATCTATTAGTCTCCTACCTCAATGCTGAAGTGGTTAAGCACCTTACCTCTCACAACCTACTCTCTGCCAAATAATATGGCTTCCGTTTTGCCAGATCTAATCTGATGTATTAACAGCCACCACGGAATACGTATATTAAACTCTTTATAATAACGGTGAAGTTCGAGCTCTTGATATCTCGAAGGCGTTTGACAGGGTTTGGCACGATGGTCTTCTACGTAAGCTCCAAGGCTACAGTATTACCGGACGACTGTTTGATTTGGTTCAATCGTTGCTATCAAATCGTGAAAAGAAGGTCGTTTTGAACGGGCTCGCTTCCAGATAATTTCACACGAACGCGAGTGTCCCCCAAGGCTATATTCTGGCCCTACGCTGTTTCTGATCTTCATCAATGATTTTTCCTGGTGTCATTCCCAAGTAGGAATTTATACAGATGACACTAGCGTTTATTCCTGTCTCAATAGCAAATCCATCAGAGCTGACAAAGTTAACCTGGGCGCTGCTTTTGAAAGGACCTCCAATTTGTAGTTAACTGGGACAGGAAATGGCTCGTACATTTTAATGCCTCTAAAGCCTAACGGCTTTCATTCAAACAACATGGAGAATCTTTCCTGTCCGCCATCAGCATGGCTGATGCTAGACTCATGGAAAGCAACACACTGCGGCTTCTTGGTCTCACGCTTTCAACTGACTTGAAGTGGAACGACTACGTCGAACTAATAGCTGCATCTACTGTAAGGACAGTTGGGTTTACAAATCTGTCATTAACCCGTGCATTGAATACTGTTGCCATATCTGGTTTGGTGCTCCTGTTACTCATCTCGAGGATCTTTACAAAATCCAAAGAAGGATCTGCAATGTAATCCTGACTTGGCATCTCGACATCAGTCTCTTTCTCACCGACATGACATGGCTTCCCTCTGTCTTTTCTACAAATATTTTCATGGCAACTGTTCTGTCGGACTTTCCACCCTGGTGCTCAGTCTACGGGTGTTTAAGTGTACTACTAGACTGGCATCTAGGTCAAGCCATTTTTCTGTTGAATTTGTTAAATGTAACCGCCGCTTCTACTACAAGAGTTTCTTTTCTCGTACTTCTAGCTTGTGAAATGTTCTTCCGTTTTCTTGCTTTCCTGACAACTACAATTTTCAAAAATTTAAATGCAACGTCAATCGCCATCTTTTATCTTTGGGAAGCTCGTTCAGCTTTTTATCCTTTCCTCAGTTCACCGATTTTTTTCTGCCATCTTTACTCTGCGTACCAGTGGCATTCCCGCCTTGCTTGGGGTGAAATGATAAAACAAAACAAAACAAATGCATATCATATATAAATATATGCATATATTTTAGGCAGTAGGATATAGGTACACTCGATGCATATGTTATATAAAAATGCATTAAAATAACTTTTGATGCGTGTAGTGTGCATACATATATGCGTGTGGTGATTTTCTAAGCGCAATTGCGATGCGGCACATGGCCGAAAGTGCAGTGCATCTAGTGAGGATCGAACTCACTATTCAGTCGTAATTGTTCTAGCGAGACAATCTTGCTAACCATTACACCACTTCGAGGTGCTTCACGCCTATATCCATATGCTTATAAACGCAGACTTACACCGACATAAACATACATGGGAGACATGTTTGTTTTAATTGAAATTTCCTTTAAAGACGAAGAGTAGCATAGATTTCATTTTTGTTATTGGACTGGTTTCTTGTTGCCTCAGCATTCCATTAATATTTAAAGGAGTGGGGATAAGTTGTCTATTTGCCCGAAAAACTGTTTAAAGAAAAATGTTTTATAAATTTCAACAGAAAGTAACGCTAAAGGTTCGGTCGATGACGAATGTTTCCTTACAAGGTTGGTTGTTTTGTTTTATGGCATATCGACCTCAGTGCGTTCATTTAATACGAACAAAAT
The DNA here is from genome assembly GCA_903632075.3 of Acanthosepion pharaonis. Taxonomy (NCBI): domain Eukaryota; kingdom Metazoa; phylum Mollusca; class Cephalopoda; order Sepiida; family Sepiidae; genus Acanthosepion; species Acanthosepion pharaonis. The sequence goes on along the minus strand of CAHIKZ030005407.1, from coordinate 629,975 downwards.
TTTGGAATAAATTCATAGCGATAGTTTGGTAAAAAAGGTGTGTATGTATACATATATATTTGAACCATATTTCAATTACTCATATTTTTGTGTACAATAACGTATTGCTGGTAATTTCTTTTTTAATCAAAAACGTATTGCTAGTAATATTTCTTTTCTTTAAAAAATTATTGCTGGTAATAATTTTTTACAAAGTATTTCTGGTATTAAAATATATTTATCATACACTTTCATAGTGTTTTGACCCCAGTTTGGGAGTTAACTATTTACACATAACTGGGACCCTAACAGGTGCTACCACTCCGGGTCAGGATGGACCTGGGAACAACAGCAATTAAGATGTGGTTCCACGCTCCTCAAAATCTCCTGATCAGAAGCCTTGCTGTTGGACGTAGTTTATCGTCTTACCCAGGATGCAGATGTAGTTTATCGTCATACCCAGGACCGATTTCCTTACAAGGAAACGGTTAATTTGATCATTACAATTATCATTCTTTTCATTTTTAATCCAAAGTAATGATTCAAAACAACATCATCATTCGATCGTAGTCGGGATCATCGAGCCAATGCGAACGACCCTTTCTTTAGCTTTATAGTATGTGCTACGACAGGGCGACATACAGTTTTGAATTCAGAGTTACTAGACCGAGTTCCTAGACCGGTTGCCATCCAAGGCTATAGAACCCGGTCTGTCCTGCTATTTATCCACAGCTGGGGCGGGGGGGGGGGGGTTAGAAAAAGAGGATCCATATATTTTTCAAGGGTATTAGCATGTAAGTGAATGTAATGGTTCCGACTGGAATTCGAACTCGGCTCTCCGATTTCTCAATCCGAGCCGCTGTCCCTTACCCTACCATGCTTTCAAAGTATAACGGCTCGGAATGAAAAGTCGGAAAGAAGTTTAAACTACAGTCGGGTTCGTTACATTCACTTATGCGTAAATACCTATGGGAAAGGTATGAATTCCTGTCTACTCTTCTCCCCAATTATTCAATCAGGGCAGACTGGGTCGTATAGTCTTGGTTGGCAACCAGTCTACCGCAAAAACAAACAGCGTGAAATCTTCTCCCTAGCAAGTCAGTCATGAATCGAAAAAGAGACATTATAGTCGAAGCGTGTATCACGTAGGCACTTATCTGCTTGAATGATTCTTTCGGATTTAGCTCCAAATCAAGATTATGAAGCCCAATCTACACGCCGCCACCCTACCATTTATTTTATAGTTAAAGTGGTGTACAAGAAATAGACTAATGCCTTTCCCAAGGGTATTATACGAACGTTGTATCATCATCGAACAGGTCCTAAATTTCTCCAATCATGATAAGCGGTTTTATTCTCAATGAGTCTCCTTGCATTCAAAGTCTACCGGGATTCAAGTTCACCCTAGATCTCAACTGGAACCCATATATACGACCCATCGCTAAAAATGATCGATTCTTGTAGAGGATACCAGAAATGATCTATCTTTATGAGTCATGAAAAAATAGAGTATTACAGCCTTATCCATAGATGTAGCTGCCGAATCATCACTTTCCCGACTTCACAGAGTTAAAAAGCGTTTATGTGGCCTTGTGAGCAGTGAAATATTAAAAAAAACCGGAACGTCGCAAGTATATCAATACTCTATCTCTGATTCCATGGCAAATATTCAGACTAGCTGCAATTCTTAATTCAGAGCTTCACTGATAGAACCTGTCATGCCACTTACACAGGGTTGAATCATTCTCACACCTATCCTATTCCGTTGGTAAGAAGTAAGTTCCACTTAAATTACTTTTCCCAGGAAATTTTACTTTGTTGGTCAAACCCCTGAAATGGTGCTTCCCCGATCAATACATTCTCAAACTCTTCAAGTCTCGGGTCAACCATTATCTATCTTACATATAAATAAGCCACACTTACATTTAGAGCCATACTCATTCAGCTACCCTCTAGTATTGAGTGGCTATGGGCCTTGTGTTGGGTTGATGTTTTAGCAAAAAAAAAAAAAAAAAAAAAAAAATAAAAACAAAACGAAAACAAAATAACACCTACCCAAAAAATAAAATTATATTTATTGAAAAAAAAAAGGCTTAAATATTTTTCTATTGTTAACGGATTATTTATTCAGCCTTTTTTTTAGAAGGAAATACATGCATGAAAATCAATTTTTCTTCGATAAGCTGAGCAATGATATTTTCTGGTGTACTATAAATTAATAATAACAGCAATTACCTTAACAGCGTTGGTATTTCAGCATTGGGTAATGGTGTTAGATCATTACAACGGTGGAATGAGTTGGATCCTTACTGTTTACATTGTTTTTCTCAATTTTGTCCCTTACTTTTGGACGTTCCAAATTTGAAAATAAATAAATAATTGTTATAATTCTTTTTCTATCCTTTGCAAATGATTCAAATTTTAGTATGTTATTATGGATGATAACGACTACCAGTTGTCAAAATTTCAGCTTTTCACAGTTGTTATTTCTAACAAATATTAGGTTTTAAAATTTTGTCCCTTAGTTTTGGACGCTACTGTATATATATATATATATATATATATATGAGTGTGAAAGGAAGAAGTGATTGGGTTGGGGCTCTTTCATTGTATAGGGTAAGGCAAAATAATTTAAAATATGCTGATTTAGGATTATTTTTTAACAACTGCGATGGTAACGAGCATTTCGAACTATAAACCTATAAAAGAATTGAATTAAAAAAATCAACCCTAAGTAAGGCAACAAAACCTCTAAGACGCAGGGGAGGCGGCTACTGATTATGAAAGAATAAAAAAAAACATTATTAAGGAGTGAGAATAAAAACGAACAGAAATTAAAAACATTATTTACATTCTTTGGATTATTGTGTTCATCTTTGTCGCCATATTTATTACAACGTTTCGGCCGTTGTACGCTCCGGCATTCTTCAGTTGGTTGGAATGTCGAACTGAACCCATTTATTTCGCTCACTGGGATAGACTGTTCTAGTTCCACGTGCCATGTAAATGGATGTCAGTTATCAGTTATCTCCTGTTAATTTTCCCTCTGAAAGTTCTCCACTGCCTTAATCGGATATTGAATTCACACTCTTTGGTTCCTGTCACTGGATCTAACCAACGCCTTTATCCACTGTGCCATGTGTCCTTGACATGGCGATCAAGATGAGGACAATAGTCCGAAGAATGTAAATAATGTACATAAAACCTCATCTCATCTCAGAAGATATCGATTGACATTGCATCTTTGAAGATCAAATTTGACGAGAAAAGCAAGAAGCCGGAAGAAAGATCCACAAATGAGAAGTACGAGAAAAGAAACTGTTAGCAATGAATTTGCAGTTATATCTAGTTATTTCAACAATAAAATGATGAGACCTTGCCTCCAACCTAGTACTACGCTTGAATTCATAGAGTCTAGGCATCATAAGAACAATTAACATGAAAATATTTATCCAAAAAAAGCACAGGGGAGCCGAGATGTCCGGTCAGGACTATTGACAGTGAAAATTCTTCTTTGCATTTTATCAAGGATCTCTGAAAGTTAACCAAAAAAATCATTGCCGTTTATTACGACGTGTGGGAATAAGTCATCACTGATACACAAAGGATTGCGTTACATACTGGGAAATCGGTGGGGGTTAGGGCAAGGCTCTTGACCAATACAGATGCATCATAGGTCAAGCATACGGCGAGGAGACATGGCGGTGTCGAAGCAGCTCGTCCGGAGTTGTTTGCTTTATGGTTTTAAGGTGGGCTTCAAGCCGCCGAATATATTGTTTTTGGGGACAATACTGTGAATGAACGCAATACAGGCATCAGTTCTAGAAGTTTAGATCGGGATATCTGTCCCTTTCTGATGAACCCTGTAGTGGCCGGCCACAAGTATTGGATAAAGAGGCCCTGAAGGCGGCCATAGAGGAGAACGACAGCCAAACCTGCGGTGAGAATGCCGAACACTTCCAGGTTTGTAATGAAACAGTTAGACTTCACCTGCACTGTATAGGGAAGGCGTACAAGTTAAACAAGTGGGCATGCCACACACCATCGAAAGCCAACAAACAACGAATGACAGACTGTTTTTCGTCGCTGCAACGTACCCATATTTGATCGAGTGCTCACCAGTGACGTAAAGTAGGTTCTGTATGATACTCCCAAGCGTATCAGACATTAGTTGCCACCACTATAAGACCACCTCTAGATCCACGTAAGATGGTGGACAAGTCGACAAGCGGTGCACTCTGAGCTGCTAGTAGCAGCTGGAAAGTGTGCAACTGGCACGGAATCAGAAGGAGCCAGCATTGTTTAATCGCAAGTATGTACTGTTCCTCCATGTCAATGCCAGGCCTCAAATAGCACAGTGACCAGGGATACCATACGATGACTTGGCTGGGAGACACTGTGCCATCCAACTTACTCCCTGAACCTTGCGCCAACAGATTACCACCTCTTCCATTTACTCGATAATCACCTTCATGAGAAATCCTTCGGAAATGAGGCTGATGTGCGTCAGGCAGTGACAGACATTTTGTGTTCAAGAAACCTGTTTTATACTGCCAGGGCATTGTGCAGCAGGAGACACGTTGGCAAAAGACTCTGGTTGCATATGGAGATTATTTTGAGGATTAGTTTTATGTCAAATTTGCTCTATATCTCTTTTTCCTAATAAAAAAATCACAGAACTTTTTTGGTTACCTTGTGTATAACAGGAGCAACAGCCCATATGTGATTGCAATATTCTAAGCGTGGACGAATAGACTTGTAAATATGGAAGATAGATTCAGGCGAGAAAATTACTTAAATATGAGAGCCTGATGTAAAAATGCTGGCGTTTTCTCTCACAAATAAGTAGATTTACTTAGTTCGTTCGCAGTGAAGATTTGTAGGTTGCGTTTTGGGTCTGTTCTTAGCATGAAAAACATGGCCGACTGCCTGCAAAATGGTGGCTGCTTATTACTTATATTTTCTCTCTCAACTGATTTTTAATATTATATTTATTACTCTTTCTATAGCTTGGATATTTTTACAAATTCTTTTTTTTTTTGAAAAACAAAAAACAAAAAAACAAAAAACAAAAAATGAAAATGAAAAATTCGCGTTGCCGAAGTATTTTCATTCCAACATAATTTTCTTGCTTACAGACAAATAATCTGATCTTTGGAGCATCAATTTTGTTCATCTGTTTTTATCTGTTCGTCTTACTTTCATTGAATTACGATCGGAAACCTACCCACTGACACACAATGATATTGAAATATTACATTTGCTTGAACGAACAATTTCGTAAAAAAACTGTAATTATTGCTTACTACTAGCGTCAGATGAAAATGACTACAGAAAGCACTGACGCTGTGTATTCTATTACAGAGTTTTTTTTTTAAAGATTTTATTTTTAGTACATTGATATATTCAAACTGATATATTGTTTTGACTTATCTACTATTAGTAGGGCATGTGGATTATTTAGAAATTAGGTGTACAAAAATCAGGACGTTTATATAAACTGATTAGTAACATCAAGGAAAAAATCAATATTATTTAAACATCAGAGGAAGTGGTGAAATTGATAAATTAATTTATTAATATACAGATAGATGGAGAAAGATGAAGACAAAATATACTTCCTAGTTTTTCAAAACATAGGCGCACTCACATGTATATAGTGATTTTCTAAGCCCGGCTTAGATGTGGCACAAGGCCGAAAATATGGGGCATCCTGTGAGGATCGAACTCACTACTCAGTCGTACTTTTTCTAGCAAGACAAGCTTTCTAACCATTAGATTACGTCGAGGTGCCCAAGTAATTTTCCAAGCGTAGCTTAGATGTGGCATAAGGCCGAAAGTATGGGGCACCCAGTGAGGATCGAGCTCACTATTCAGTTGTAAATGTTCTAGCGAGACAAGCTTGCTAACCATTACACCGCCTCGAGGTGCTCGCACACACATGTATATATAAGTGTGGACCGTGTAACTTATCTATCTAAATCAAATCATCCCAAGTAAAGAGATAATGCCATTAAAACGCAAGGTGATACTAGGAGTGAAAGAGAATGAGAAGACTTTAGGAGCCGGAAACACAATCCTAAACAGAAAACAAAGATTAATCCCTATTCCTGTTCAAAAGACCAGAGGTGAGTGTGAATATGTCTAAATAAATAAGAAATGTCGGCGCCGATCATAAACCAACGGTTGGAATCACGATTTGGCAGGGCATCTTTAGTCAGGGGAGGCGATCCTAGCGAGCGACACCTTTAGAAGATATCTGAAAAGCCACACTTCAGGTTGACCCAAATCTTGTGAGTGAAATTGGGTAGACGAAACTGTTCAGAAATTGTTGATATACGTTAGGAATATTAATGACAAAGTGGAAAAAAATGTTTTTATGTGAGGCGTTTGATACTTTAGTAATTTTTTTGCTGATGTATTATATTGAGGACAAATGGTGCCAAGAGGGTTAAACGTCTTATCTTTATACCTGGAAAAAAATACTCAAGTAGTTTAGTGTTTTTTTTTTTTTAGATATTAAACACTTTGTGAGTTGAATACTGTTACACGATTTGGACAATTTTGCTGTTACACTCGGTATATATGTCGAGCAATTTTTACGGTGTGTATATTTTATAGGGATCCATTTTCTGTTTACCTTGACATTTAACAAAATTTTACAACACGCATCCTACAGTGAAGATATTTATCATATAACGCACTGAAACGTACAAATATAGTAGAAGTCCATAATTTTGAATTGGGTCAGATTTGGTTGGAAAAACGTCAGCAGCTGTAGATTATGCCAGGAAGAGAAGTTAGCGATTGCTACATATCCCGATCGTGCAGTGTTGTTGAGCGGGAGATCAGAGATTATGTCAAATTGTAGACACGTCGGGAAGGACATTCTCCGATTCTACGACCCCGTGGGAAGGCAAATAAAGAACATTTTTTTCCACACCTCATCCGCTTCTTGACTTCTGGTGTCATATTAATATTAAAAAGAAACTTAGAATGCGTTGAGGAACATTTTTTACCTAACGACCTGATGAAACCTCGCGTTTGAAACCTAGATAGAACGAAAGGGTAAAGTATTTTCATTTTATATTTTCTCAACTGTGTATGGAGAACATTTTATGTATCCTTTTTTGGCTCGATAATTTTCCGGCCAATTTTACACACACACACACACACACACACATATATATATATATATATATATATATATATAGATAGATAGATAGATAGGACATTTAATGTATACCTGTTTAGCAGGTGTAATATTGGAGGAAACAAGACTTTTCTCATACAGTCTCAGTTACGGTGGACTGGTCATGTCTTGAGAATGTCTGATGACAGGATACCCAAGATCCTAATGTACAGCCAGTTAGATCAGGGCTACAGGAATGTAGGACGCCCATAGCTAAGATACAAAGACAAGCTGAAAAGCAACTTGTCTGCTGTGTATATACCACATAACACCCTTGAGCGCTTAGCCTTGAAGCGGGTACAATGGAGATCTACGAGTTTTAGTGGACTCAGCAATTTTCAATCTGCTTGTCAAGAAGTGAGAGCAAGATCTAAAAGGTCAGCCAATCAAACAGTGATCTGATCTCACAATCCTCACACTTGCTCCATATGTGGCCTCCTTTGTAAATCACTAGCGGGTCTTAAAGGCCACTTAAGATTATCGCACAAAATTTCATAACTGAATCAAGTAAGCTGTCAGATCCTCATACGTCGAAACCGACGGGAGAGTCCATTATATATATATATATATATATATATATATATATATATATATATATATACATATATTCATCCACAGACAGACTGTTTCGCTGTATCACAGTTAATCAGTGTGGCTAGACCTACAGTGACCGAGAGGATTCGATTCGTTTTACCGAAGAGGCTTGCATTATCAGTCATAATAGTCACTGTTTACAAACCCACATTTTATTCCCCAGAGAGCTCAACCGAAATAGATTTTCAGGAGTATATATATTGTCACCCACAGACAGACAGACTGTTTCACTCTCTCTCTCTCTCTCTCTCTCTCTCTATATATATATATATATATATATATATATATATATATATATATATATATATATCAAGGTTCAGATATGAATAAAATATATCTGTAAAAATAATAAAACAGACAAAACGAAAACTTTTTTTTACCAACGCATTTCGGATTATAGTGGAGGAATATATCGTTATGGTTTCAAATTTAAATTTGAGAACGCACTAAAAGTATTCATAAAACCAGATGGGTGAAGGAAAAGAAAAACGCTAAGTCAGTAAATTTTGCCGTTGAATTTTTATTTAATTATTTTTTAATGCAATTATTAATTATTATCTTATTTTGCTTTATTACACATGAATTGAAAAATACAAGGCGGAAGTTAACATTTGGCGAGAAAAGATAATTGCAGTTTCAAGAATCTTTTTTTTTTTTTTAAGTAAATGGAAATAAATGAATATTTATTATTAGTATAAATTTTAGTTCTGTTATTATATATCAGTACTATTTTACTACCACTGGCAAACACTGTTATATATATATATATATATATATATATATATATATATATATATATATAATACTTTTACAAAATTTTGGGGCACACTAAACCAGGACAAAAGTCAATATAAACATATATTCGCAAATACTTCGTTATTGCGTTTGATGAGTGTACTTCATCAACGGACTGAGAAATAAACAAGAGAAATGAGAATTACTCACCAACAGATGTTTTTGTAGAGGGGGTATTTTCCAGTAAAAATCGTATTGTTAGCAAAAATCCTATCGCTGTCTAATTCCTCAATGTGCGAAACTTCTAAAAATAAACATAAATCTAAAATTTTGATCAGAGTAAAAGCGTTAGACAGGTCTATTATTACTAGTGTATTTCGTGGTGGGGAGTGAAAACACAGATGAAGAGAGTTTTAGTTTGGTATGGGGGAAAGACGTCTCGCGTGTTTTAAAAATTGGCGGATCAAGTTGTCAAGTGTAGAAAGATGGGCTGTGGTTAGAATATGGTGTGATGAAAAAATGAAAATGAAAAAGAGAATATTTAATAATAAAATATTATTAAATAAAATGAAATAAAAAGAAAAATGTGAAGACACAAAAATGAATAAAAATTTTGAAATCAATTCTTAACAAAAAAAGGTTGATCGTTGAACAATTTTTGTTATTTTTGTTTAGTTTTACTCATATATATATATATATATATATATATATATATATATATATATATATATATATATATTAGTTTTGATTTTCGCAGTTAAGACCCGCCATAGCACCTACACTTGGATAAAGCATCCTCAGTTCATCCGTATTCCATTAGAAATAAAGAAGACAACTTCTTCCCAAGAACAGATTCCAGAGAGGTGTTTTTCCAATCATCATAATATTCTCATCAAGCCGAGGGTTAAACATTGTCTCTACTATTCCTTCTAAACTGCAATTCATTCTTCTTCTTTTGCCGCTCATACAACATAAGTAACATTTCTAGCTTCAATAGTTCTCGAGTTTTTATAGGGTGAAAATTATTACTAATATATATATATATATATATATATATATATATATATATATATATATATATATTAGATTTTCGTAGATTTTTTAGACGTTTAGATTTATATCAAACTTTAACCCCCAAATATACACTTTAAAGTAATGCGAAATAACAGCGTCCAAGAAAATGAGTGAAACCTCTCATGATTTATTTTATTGTATCTTCTTCCTTTTATGTGGGTTTCTTCTTCACCCCTTACCCATCTATATGTAGAGATAACATACGTTAAGCAACACCAAGTGGGGTTAAGGATAAAGAATTGAAATGGTACATCTAACTCACTTATGTCTTCTCTTCTCTCTCCCCCCTCACTCCCTCACTCCGACGGCCCGTCAAAAAATGTGTAAATTTCTTTTCATTTTTCATTTCAATTTTTGGAAGTAAAGTCTGATGATCCAGAGCCCTTTAAAAGGGCTGTGGT
>CAHIKZ030005407.1:582500-617500 GCA_903632075.3 Acanthosepion pharaonis | reverse complement strand
ATAAATCGCAACCTCCCCCCTCTCTCTCTCTCTCTCTATATATATATATATAATAGCTAGCTAGCCACTCGTATTCGAGGATATCCGTCTAATAGGTCGGTTAGGCAATCCTTATTGCAGACTCTCGTTCAGGCACATATGTGTTTGTCCAACACTCAAAGAGCGCACCTATGGTTCATACTGCAACTATGCTGAGAAGATCTTAGTTACAGCTTCTGGGAGGGAGCGTGATATCTAGCGTGATCAACAGTCTGAACAAGGCCAGCACACTCAAGCCCTCGGTCACGATGACTTGTGACTTTGTGCAAGCTATCGACGGCCCCTGAGTGTTCGGTTTAGCCAATTTTATTCACAAGGCTTGGGTCGACCCGTGGTATGGTTTTCAGGTACTTTCCAAAGGTGCCGCACGCTGGCATTCCCCTCTCCAGGAAATCGCCTTCCTGACAAATCAACCGTAGTGAGATTCGGACCCGAGTCTCATGGTTTTATATATATATATATATATATATATATATATATATATATATATATATTATATTTTTTTTATATCATGGTTTTATATATATATATATATATATATATATATATATATATATATATATATATATATATCATGGTTACATATATATATATATATATATATATATATATGAATGAAGAAATATAGTCTTAAGGTGTGCTACATTTATGGCATAAAGTGCTCAATATCAGAGATAGAGCGTGTGGCCTGACGATTGCTTCTAACATGAAAACAGACTGTCGCCTCTAAGTGTTGACTTCAATGTTCACTTTATATATATATATATATATATATATATATTTAAGACATTTTATGTTTATACATTCTTTTTATATGTGTGACGTCATATATATATATATATATATATATAGATAGATAGATAGATAGATAGCGCATTAGGAATTCTGGTGGCATTTAAACACTGCTTGATGTATAATAAGAGAACTAAAGTTTATACTAATAATGAAATATATTTTGTTTATCCTTTGGTACATGTATTTTAATATGTTTATAATATAATATTCAAGCACGGATTAGAAAATGACCATTGCAAAATTTATGCATTTATAACCCATTATACATATGTATACATTGTTTCAATTTTGCGGTATTTAATGGGGAATTGCACTATGATGTTGATGGATCGTTTGTATATATAAACAGTGTAGCCGTAGAAATCAACACTATATGGTGACAGTCAGTTTTACGTCTTGAGCGGTCAGGATATAATATATTTGGAAACCGACAATCACCACACACACACACACACACACACACACACACACACACACACACACACACACACACTATATATATATATATATATATAAGTTATGAAAAACTTTGTCATCCGTATGGGTAGTCCCAAGGAAGATGAAATCCTGAGAGCTCAATGTAAAAAAAAAAAAACAGACCATTTTGAGGTTCCATTATAATAATTTATTTCACCATAGCTCTTTTAAGGGACGCTGAATCATCAGATAACATTTCCAAAAAATGAAACGAAAGATGAAATGAAAATTCACACTTTTGACGGGTAGTATTAAGTTAATGTAATTTAACAGAGAGGGTAGCGAGGAGTGGTGTGAGAGATATGGTCGTGTTTAGAGAGGGTTTATTTTAATATTTCTTTCAATCATACTTAGTATTGGGGGAGGAGGTACCAGAATTTGACCTATTTAAACGGTTAACTTAACGGAAGTGATATATTGAAGTGGGGGGAGAGAAAAAAGAAAAAAAGAAAAGAAGGGCGAAGTAAAGAGAGAGAAGCTGTAATTAGGTTTTACTTAGGAAGAAGTGGGGTGGTATATTTTTAGCAATTTATGTAAAAAAGTAGTTTTTAATGTTTGATAGTAATTTAAATGTTAAAAAAAACATGAAGAAATTAATTTGATGCTTGCTAGCAATTTCAATATTTAACTCTTTTACAAATAATTTAGGAATTTAATATAACTTAAGTACTGTATTTATTAACACATTCATAGAGAACACATTAAAAGGAATTTTAAAAATATAACAGTTTACTAATAGTAATCTTTTAATATTGTAAATGACTGTTAAATTAACATCTTTATCAGTTTGAATCTAATTCATGAATGTAATTTGTAACTATTTATATATATATGTATGTATGTATGTATTTATGAATAAAAATGACAATAGGAAAACTGGTAATTGCTGACGCGTTTCGTCCAATGTGGACTTTGTAAAAGAAAATAACTCACTCAGAAGGAAAATTCTGGAGAGTGCCGCCATAGAAAATTACCCAAATACTAATCTACGCCCGGGTTTTTTCCCCATTTCACCTTTCTTAACAAAATTGCTGCTCTTACAAACAAATATGCACAACAGATTCATAAAATCAAAAGAAAATGGTTGAATACATCAACACAGATATAATGACATTATTCTCCACACGTGATAAATACTGAGGTTATTTTTTAGTTAAAAATATGAAAATAGCGTTTCTCTACATTTGCTAGGTACATTCTGTTTTTGTTTTTATTAGTTTGTTCAATTAATTTCATTTTCGTATTTTGCTTTGATAAAGTCCACATTGGACGAAACGCGTCAGCAATTACCAGTTTTCCTATTGTCATTTTTATTCATAAATATTGTCTTCTCTACTGGTTAAATCAGAAATTTTCATATGTATGTATGTATGTATGTATGTACGTGTGTGCGTGTGCGTGTGAGAGAGAGATATAGGGAGAGATAGAAGGGTGAACGTTGCTCACCCTGTTTAAAAATAAATTGTTTATGATTACAAGTTTCTGCAGTTATATCTGAAATCTAAAGCGTCGTAATCTACGGGCTAAATTAGCGGAGAAGAAAGGCCCAAACGAACAATATGAATGAAGTTAACTGCAGCATCAAAAAACGTTTGTAGGAAGTAAGTTGGTTCGGGAAACTTAATAGAGAGAAGTATGGTGGCAAATGTTACATGTCGAGCAAATTTAGCATGCACAATGGAGCCTCATTAAATCTTCAAACTCACTCAGGAAGTCCGCCGTCTCCATTGCATCCTGCACTACACAAAAATGAACTCATGATGTTCTTAAAAAATAAAAATAAAAATAAAAAATAAACACCCTGACTACCTCAAAGGAATTTTACATTTGTGCATACAAGATTCGATTTCGTAATTATCGGCACGATTTACCAGAAAATGTGGCGGGGGTTTGTGCGGAAAGGAAGGAAACAAATTAAAGTTCTTTTATCTTTTTTTTTCCCCCGATGAAAGAAATATTTGAAAGAAAGAAAAAAAAGAAAAGAAAAGAAAAGAAAAAACACGAAGAAAAATCATTTTGCTCAGGAGAAACTGTTTCCTGTTTTTTTTTTATCCGTTGGGAGTCGTATTTCTCGCATATTCATCGTCCTTCAACCGATATTAAAAAAAAATCAACCCCCCCAAAAAAAAACAGAAAAAAAAACACGTATTTTGAACAATTTGATCGCGTTATGATTGTCTTTAAGGAGATAAAGACGAAAGAAAATAAGTAAAATCCTAATGGAAAACATTGACGAACTGGGTGTGAGAAAGAGCAGAATCAGATGACGACGGAGAAATGGGGAAAATGGGAACAAAAATACCGTGGAAGGACACAGAACGGAAACAAAAGAAAAGGAACAAAGCAAATCGATTCGATATTCGCGGATGAAACTCGGCGATGAATACAATTACGAGCTACAAAGCTTTTGTGTTTTATACTAGGTGTCAAGTCAGTGACACTTGTGGTCATACATTCAACCCGGAGAACAAAAATTGATTTTAAAGCCTTATTTCTTTTCGTTCTGTACACTATTTTAGGTCACCTATTGTGAGCGGCTGACAAGATATCTCGTGTGAAATTATCCTATTTTAAAGCCGCTCAGGTAATATCTCCAGAGAAATTGCTTTGTCTTGCAGTGGATCAGCTGATATCTTGCTAGTAAGTGGCTGGTCTTATCGTAGCTGAGGTGATATTACGCGAGGAATTGTGATATAATACGTGATAGATTATTTTCATTTGCAGAGGCTGGGATGATATCCCGCGATAATTTGTCTTGTAACTGCTGAGGTGTTGCCCCATGAGGGAGTAATTTCTTTTTCAGAGACTGAAGTGTTACCCCACAAGTGAGTACTTTCTTTTGCAGAGGCTGGGATGATATTTTTTTTAAGCATTACGCCCCGAGCAAGGCGTGAAGCCACTAGGATGCAGGGGTTGCAGAAGATTTAGAGTGAGAGCAGATAGGAGTGATAGAAGAAAGGATGAGGAGAATGATAGTGGGTAGATCAAGGCAACTGGAGGTGTCGATTGACATTACATTTGAATAGTTGGAGATTATAGCTTTCAGGGAAACAATAATTGGGAAGGGTGTTCCACAGGCGAGAGGTGCGAGGTATGAAGCTATTGGAGTAGAAGAGACGGCTACATTTAAAAGTTTCTACAGTGTAAGGGTGGGAGCTTGAATTCATGGAGTCTGGGAACCAGTGAAAGCAGCTCATCGGAGCAATTACCATGAAAGTATTTGTAGAAAAGACAGAGAGAGGCGACGGCGCGTCTGTGAGAGAGTGACTGCAGACGAGACGCCAGATCAGGGCCAATTACATTACATATCCGTCTCTGGATCTTGTCAAGAACTCCGAGGTAAGCAGAAGGTGCCCCAGACCATATATGGCAGCAATACTTCATGCAAGGGCGAATGGTTGTTTTGTAGATTTGAAGTATCGATTCCGGGGAGAAAAATTTCCTGGCGCGGCACAGAGAGCCAACATTCCTCGCGGTGGAAGAAGCGATTGACTCAATGTATTTGTTCCATCTCAGGTCAGCAGTCAACGTGAGACCGAGCAGACGCAGGGAGTTGCTCTCAGGAAGTTGACTATCAGACATTTTAATGGCGGGCAGGAAAGGATCTCTATGGTGGTTAATAGAGAGTAGTTTAGTTTTTGAGGCGTTAAAGTTGACCAGCCAATTCTTGCCCCAGTTAATAACCGATTGGAGGTCCATTTCAAGACGCACGGCCAGGTTAGTTTTGTCGCCGACACTAGATTTGTTTTTGAGCGAGGAGTAAATTGTAGTGTCGTCCACGTAGATGCCAACTTGGGAATCTATGGCGTCAGAAAGGTCATTGATGAAAATAAGGAAAAGAGTGGGGCCAAGGATGAAGCCTTGGGGAACACCTGCGTTCGTGGGATAGGAACTGGAGGAGAATCCGTTGAGAACGACCTTCAATTCTCGGTTTGACAGGAATGATTGTATTAGATCAAACAGTCGACCAGTAATACCATAACCCTGGAGCTTACGAAGAAGGCCGGCATGCCAAACCCTATCAAACGCTTTGGAGATGTCTAGGGCCACGGCACGAGCTTCACCGTTATTTTGAAGGGCTTGGTAGACGATTTCAGTGATGGCCGTAAGCATATCAGCTGTAGATCGGGCGTAGCGGAAACCATCCCGCGATAATTTGCTTTGTCTTGTAACGGCTGAGATGTTGCCCCATGAAGGAGTAATTTCTTTTGCAGAGGCTGAAGTCTTATCCCACGAATGAGTACTTTCTTTTGCAGATGCTACAGTGATATCCCACAATAATTTGCTTTGTTTCGTAGCGACTGAGGTGTTATCCCAGGAGAAAATATTTTGTCTCGCAGAAGTTGATATGAATTCACGTCAGAAATTGACTTGTTTGAACTGACGCCCACCGAGAAATTGCGTGATCTTTTAGTGCCCTAGGTGATAACCAGCGATTCTTTTCTTCGGAAGTGAAATCGCCTCAGAAATTGCCTTGTCAGAGCTGATATCCAGCGAGAAATTGCTTTGTCCTGTAGCGGCTAAGGTGTTATCCCACTAGAGAGTACTTTATTTTGCAGAGCCTGAGGTGATATCCCGCCAGAAATTACTTTCTCTTGCAGATGCTGAGACGACATCACGGCAAAAATTGCCCTGTCTGAGCTAATATTCATTTCATATGAGAAATTGCTTGGTCTTTTAGTGGCTGTAGTGGTATCCTGGGTGCTATTGCTTTGTCTTGCACCGCTTGAGGTGATATCCTGCGAGATATTGTTTTCTTTTGCAGAAGCTGGAGGGATATGAATGCTGAGTGTTTCCTTACAGAGGAGCGCCTAACATTACCATTATCATTACCTTGTTCGGATAAAAACCCTAACCCGATACAAGAAATCTAATCTGGTTTCTCGTTTACAGTCGCTCTCTCGCAGACTTGCCGTCGCTTCTCTCTGTCTTTTCTACAAATACATTCACGGTAACTGTTCCGACGAGCTACTTTCGCTGGTTCCCAAACTGCATGAATTTAAACGTGCTACTAGGTTGGCATCTCAGTCGCACCCTTTCACTGTCGAAACTGTTAAATGTGGCCGTCTCTTCTATTCCAATAGCGTCATGTCTTGCACTTCCCGTCTGTGGAACTCCATTCCTCTTACTTACTTCCCTGATAGCTATAATCTCCAAATATTCAAATGAAATGTCATCCACATCTCCAGATGGCTTGATCTATTCTCCCTCCTTCTCTTCATCCTTTCCTCTATCACGCCTCTTTACTCTTGCTCCCCATTCCCTGTAACCCCTTGCATGCTAGTGGCACTCACGCCTTGTTTTGGGGTGAAAAGCTTAAAGAAAAATCCTTTCATTAAAAAATGTTACTTCGTAAACTGGCGAATATTCGTTACAATCTTTCATTAAGCGGTAAAATAATTGGTTAGAATTTTTCTTTAAGCGGGAGATAATTCGCTACAATCTTTCCTTAAGCGGGCGATAATGCTCTAAAGTTTTTTTTCTTAATCGGGCGATAATTCGCAACAATTCTTTCTTGAGAGGGAGATAATTCGCTCTAACTTTTCTTAAGCATGTCCAGTAAACAGAAGCCGGACATAAAATGGAACACGTTGTACAGTGTAACCCGGATATAAGAGACCCGGATATAAGAGAAACCCGGATATAAGAGAGATTTTCTCTGGTCCCAAATTAGAGCCTGTGTTAATGTATATAAAATA
The DNA here is from genome assembly GCA_903632075.3 of Acanthosepion pharaonis. Taxonomy (NCBI): domain Eukaryota; kingdom Metazoa; phylum Mollusca; class Cephalopoda; order Sepiida; family Sepiidae; genus Acanthosepion; species Acanthosepion pharaonis. The sequence goes on along the minus strand of CAHIKZ030005407.1, from coordinate 610,490 downwards.
GACCAAACCCGGATATAAGAGAAACCCGGATATGAGAGATTTCTTCTCCGGTCCCGACAACTCTCTTATATCCGGGTTACATTGTATAATATTTAATAAAATTTAAATATTTTTTTTTTACAGTAGTGACCGTCAGCTTGACTTATTATCTTTTGTTATCTATTTTTTATTTGATGGGTTAATAGAGATATGATAATCTTTCAAACCTTTCAAAATTATGGTCTGTTCTTTTTTTGTTATTACCACTGATCTGAACTCATAAATACCCGTGAGATGTTGTTAAATATAGCCTTCTTGCTATGAGCAATAGCGTATTTATTCGGAACGATTCCATTTGATATTTTCCCCACAGAGAAAAAAAAATGACTAAATAAATAAAAGACTTACTTTTTGAGACACACTAATAGTGATTAGATTCTTGCAAAATTCATGACACCGTGTTCGTGATAAGCGTCGGTTTAGAATCGACCAAAAATCATTCGTCGCGGACTGTAAACGAGATTCTTTTTTCGTTTTTCGTTTTGTTTTGTTGTTCTTTTAAAAACAAAAACTCGTACAAAAGCCGATGAAAACATTTCCGGTCGTCTATGACCAGAAGGTTGCTTTATTTTACGACATTATCTACATTTATTATAAAACTTTTGTCAGTATTTATTTTATCCATCTCAGTTAAAATAGGAAAGAAAACAGAAATGAATGAAAGGAATACCGAGACATTACTGATCCGATAAACAGTGTGAAATTATATTTTTATGTGCTTATTTAGTTTTGAAAAAAAAAAAAAAAAAAAAAGCCTTAAGTCGTCTGCTGATTCAATTTCAAAAAATGTCTTGCTGAGGTTGATTCTTGTATATTATGTTCTTTTAAACTTCGTAGCTTTGCTACTAGAAAGGAAACATCAGTAGCGACACAATTAATGATAATTAAATTCATAAAAGAAAATTACGAAATATTAAGTTAGAAAAGTCAGTTTGAAACTTTTGTATGTCTAGTTTCTTAGTGTGATGCAGAGAATATTCTGTTCGGTTGCAATAAATGAAAGCTCAAAATTATTTCAGCGACGTCAAAATGCCGATGTCTCATGATCCCAACAGAAAGAAAGCGAAAACATTTCACCAGAAATTTCCGTTTTTCTTTTCATAACTTGCATTTTAATATAATGAAAGCAACATTGGTTATTTCGCGCTTGGCTATTTCGCGAGGTTTAACATCCTGAACGTTAACTAAAATGCATATATTACAGAGTGCGACAGAAATACCTCCCACATACAGGGTGCGATGGGTAAATTGTCGTCATGTATATTTTTTTTTATTTCGCGCAAGCGCGTTGCTTGTCTTAGATTTTGCCGACTGCCCAGTATAGTAGGGTCAGTTGGAGAAAAAAAAAAAAAAGTGCACCATGACGCAATTCACTCCGACAGAAATTTGGAAAATGTATGGTGTACTGCTTAGCATTCACGCCCGAAAGCTCCAATGTGGGCATTTCAGAGTGTTTGGGTGTCAATCTAAGGACATTGCAGAGGATTCGGAAAGAGTTATATTATATATCCAGTCAACATCATCGTGTTTGGAGTGATCACTAATGATGATGACGTTATGCCTCCATTCATCTTCCCACAGGGCCTCAGGCTCAAAATTGGAGGCCTACATCATGTGTCTTAAGGAGGTAGTGCTACTCTGGGTCAAGAGGGTGGCTGCTGGAAGACCGTATGGCAACAGGAATCTGCACCATGCCACACAAGCAGGAGAACCCAGCCATGGCTATCAGGCAATTTCTACGACCACATCACCCCTTACATCTGGCCACTTAACTCCCCAGATTGCAACTCCGTTGATTATTATGTGTGGGGCGCAGTTGAACGAGCAACCAACAAAACTCCTAGCAAGACCAAAGATGAATTGAAGGCAAGGATTATGGTAGCATTCATCTCCTTAAAAAAGGGGACCTTCCAGAAGAGTTGCAAGAGATTCTGAAGTCGTCTCTAGGCCGTGGTTGAAGCTAATGACGATTTTATTGAATAAATTTACTCTTTAATATTTCAAGATATTTTTGTGTCATTTTGGTAAATATACCTGTTAAAATGGTATGTCACTTTTATTTTCATTTTTGCGACAGTTTATCCATAACAACCTGTATACCTTTTAGAAATACTTCCTACTGTTTTACCATGATGTAGGGGTATTTCTGGGAGGTATATTCAGGAGGGAGGGCACAGTGGATTAATGGATATCTGCTCGGATTAAGGAATCGGAGAGCAGGGTTCGAATTTCAGTCAAGTTCATTGTATCTACTTACTGGCTTATAACCTTGGGAAAAGTATGAATCCATTTCTTTCTTCCTAGTTATGACTAACTAGCAGGATTGGCAATCAAGGGGAAGAAATTCAAACCACCTGATGTTTTTAGGCCTTGGCTCTTTAAATTCTGAGAGGAGGGACGGGGTAACCTCAATATCCCCGGTGCAAAGGGAAACGGGAGGCCATTGTGCTATTCTGCCTTGAATGTCATTATGAAACACATTTATGAGATGGACGGGAACGGTGATCACAGCAGTACAAAATGCGCTGTCTGAATGAATAACTTGAGGGATGTATTTCTGTCGCACTCTGTACGATTCATCGCTAAAGATGATGAAAAAAAAATGATCGGTTTAAGGTATCTGACTCCTCCTGCCATGGCCTATCTTTACAAGAGTAAGGTCAGGTCAGGTCAAAAATGGGAATTACTACCATATCTAGGCTGGAGCTGTCCAATCCTTACTTTTCAGTGTTGACAGAATTCAGAAGTGTTTACACGGACTTGTGAGTGATGAATCATTTTCATCTCTCCCTTTTCACACAGACAAAACGTCGTAAACCTAACTACTCTATCGCTATTTCCATGGCGAGTGTTCAAACGAGCTACATTCCTTAGTTCCACTAGTTCAGATCTTTACTGCTAGAACCTGCCATGTCATGTACACAGCCGTTCTGTGTATGACGATAAACTAAATCCGGCAGCAAGGTCTTTGATCGGAAGATTGGAGGTTTTGAGGAGCGTGGAACCGCCTCTTAATTGCTGTTGTTACTATGTTCACTCTGACCCGGGTGGTAGCACCTGTTAGGGGTGCCAGCTATAAACAAATAGTAAAATACTAGCTGTAGATTTTTTACCAAAACTCCTAAGAAAATTAAATTTCGGCATTAAATGACCCATAAGGAGTTGATATACCGTTAAACAAGCAAACCAACCAACCAGTCAATCATGTACACAGGGTCGGATATTATATTGGTAAGAAGAGAGTGCCACTTCTTCCTGAGAATAGCTGAATTGTAGAGGATGCTTCCTCGATAACTACAATCTTAACCTCAACTCAAGGGACAACCATTATCTATCCTAGATGTCTTGTTAATCTGCGCTTGCTTCTTCCTCTTATATTCATACAACAAATCTTAAGTGGTTCTTAGGTCTTGTAACGGGTGAAAATTTAGTAAATAAAATATTCTTATCATTCAGTGTAGAACATTAGTTAGAGACAGAAAATGGAGGTGGCAGGCGGAGTTAAAGTCCCGGCAAAATCAGGTTTTAGTCTTAGGTTGCTAATAAAAAAACGGGCTATTAATAATAGCTATTGTCCATATGCAATGACCAGGAGAGGCGTAATAAACGTGCGATCAGCAAAATCGTTTTAAGATTAAAAAATGTAGAATATGTGTAAAGAAACGTTTGTTTTTTCGGAACTACTATTGAAGCACTCAATATTTCAGATCATATGTTTTGCTCTTGTTTGAAATCAAATTTTTCGGGTATCTTGAATAGAAACATTTAAATTAAAAGCTTACGTTTCCCATTCAAAACATTAATCTTTCCTCTAGACAGATCATTGGAGAGATACAAAGATTTTATAACTGACAAAATCTTCAGTCCAAGTTCTTTTCATTATTTTTTCTTTTATGTAAGATGAAGCGTCTCATTAATTTCTATGCTTCATGAACGAATTCTAAAGTATTCTGACTTCATCACTGACTTGACGAAAGATGGACGTGAAAATATACTTACGGGTATTTATATCTTCGTGAATCATATTGGCACATATCAAGAATCTTATTCATTTGGTTTGGTTTGGTTTGTTTTAAGGCATATCAACCTCAATGGGTTATTTAATGCCTACAAAATTTTTATTGCTGGTAATAATTTTTCCAAAAATGTATTGCCGGTAATATATTTTCTTTAAAAAATATATTGCTGGTAATATATTTTACTTAAAAAATGTATTGTTGGTAATATATTTTCTTTAAAAAATGTATTCCTGGTAATAATTTTTTCCTTCAAAAATTCATTGCTTGTAATAATATTTTACAAAAAAGTATTGTTGGTATTAAAACCTATTTTTACACTTTCATAGTGCTTTGACCCAAGTTTGGTGGGGTCAACCATTTGCTCGGAGCAGGGACCCTAACAGGTGCCACCACTCCGGGTCAGGGTAGACCCGGGAACACCAACAATCAAGAGGTGTTCCACGCTCCTCAAAACCTTCTGAACAGAAAAATAAGAAGTCTAAAAACAACAAACACAAATACTTTAGAATTTATTAAAGAAAGGATGTATCTTCTCAATCTCTACAGTGGGGGTGGGGGGGAAATCTTAAGAGAATTAGAAATCCCACCAGAGTTCATGATTAGAGGGCACAATGTTAACAACATAAAATACGCAAATGACTATGTTTATGGCAAGGAAAGAACACGGCCGTAGGTCCTAGATAATGTAGCAAAGGAAAGTGGGAAGAAAGGACTAACCACCAATTGCTAGAAAACAGAATGTATAGTTATAACTAAGAGAAACAGCCCAAGATGCGAGTTACGAATGCTTCTCATTCTATATGCTGTATCCTTTTAGGGAGTTGGCTATCAGGGCTCTCCACAACTTCCTGTCCTTTGTAGCACGTAATGAATTTTGGCAATCTCTCACAGCCTATAACAAGCCTTCAATTAGGCACCTCAAGGCGATGTAATGGTTAGCAAGCTTGTCTCGATAGAACAATTACGACTGAATAGTGAGTTCGATCCTCACCGGGTGCCCCATAATTTCGGCTTTGTGCCACATCTAAAATACGCTTGGAAAGTCACTACCAAGCCATTAATTCATTTAAGCTCGCCGGGTAGGTTATGAGTTGTTTCCTTTATCATTCTTAACTTCAATCTGTCCTGCATCAATTTTTTTCAAACATTCTCTCCTCATTATGTGTTCGAAAATTGTCAACTGTTTCTTTCTGATATTAAGTATAAATTTTTTGCTTTCATTGTCTGTAGAATTCATCGTTGCTCACATGTTCGGTCTATGGCATTCTTAGTATCTTTCTGTAGAACCAAATTTCTGTTGCTTCAAATATAGGTCTCTTCCACATCTGTGACGAGATTTTCCAGCATTCACTGTCAAATGGGCGGACTGATATTACATAACAGTTCAGTACTTTTTTCTATATCTCTAACGAAATGTTTCCGGTCCTCAAAATCAGGCAAATACAGAATCTTAAATATCTGGGAAGTATTTTAACAGATGACAGATGGTGTGACATTAAAACTCGAAGGTGCATTGAAATTAGAAAAAGAAGCCTTCCAAAAGACAAGCAAAGCATATAAAAACAAAAAAATTTCATTAGAAAAAAGAAAAAAACTGTTATGTAATAGTTTTGCTATGTGGCAATAAACGCTGTAAAATTGCCTCATAGATGAAGAGGAGACTTGAAGCAACAGAAATGTGGCTCTACAGAAGGATAATTGGAATGTCATAGACGGAGCATGTAAACAACGAAAAATGTTTTAAGGAAAACTGTAACAAAAAACACTTAGAATAAGAGAGAGACAGAGAGAGAGAGAGAGAGACAGAGAGAGACAGAGAGAGACAGACAGACAGACAGAGACAGAGCTACAGAGAGAGAGAGGAAGAGAGTTAAATTTCTAGAATACATAATGAGGAAAGAAGGCTTGGAAAATTTGAAAGTCACATGGCAGATTGAAGGATTGAGGTGCAGTAGGAAACATCAAGTTACATATCTAATTTGTGTATGGCAGAGCATGTACAGAGAGAGGTAGGAAAAAAAGCATTGCTAAGAGCTACGAAGGAGGGGAAGCTGTGGACAGTCATGATCATCCATGTCCTAAAGAAACACAGCAAGAACATAAATATCTATCCTCACAGCTTATACACCTGAAGAAGGCTGTAGAACGAATCAACCGAAACGTTTGAACAGCATTAGCAGCACAAATAATGAGTTCAACTGTGCGAAAAATTTTGGAACGTTAACACTTTTCCAAGTTATAGACAATGGAAAATACTAAGCTATAAAACGGGAAAAAGAACAAAATATGGTTGGTCCAGCAATCATTTGAAATCTGCCTTTTCCATGTTGATAACGATAAGGAGATCTCGGTCAATTATTGGTTAAATCACAAAATAAAAGAAAATGAAAAACAAAGGAGCCAATAAATACATCCAACGGATTAAATGTGAATATTGAGAGGAGCATTATTCAAGTTCAAAGTCGGATTTGTGGAGGTACTTTGTAACAGGAATCGATAAAATAGCACCTATGGAAATAAAATAGAAAAAATAGAATTTCGTGTGGCATTAACACACATACACACACGATTTCAACAACGACACTAACGTTGATTCTGAAGCATCCTTCTTGAAAACAGATTATCAAAAATAAATTCAGTAGCGAAAAAAAACTACCACAACCTAAATAAGTCTAAAGTTATTTGTTATGCTCTTTTCGCTTTTAAAGACTAAATTAGTAAATCTAAAACGATTTCTTGAAATCTTTATTGATCTTTAGAAAGTCTGAATAATCTTGAATGCGAAATAAAAAGAAAAAGAAAAGCAGGTGTCAGCTCTTAAATATTTGTTTAGTTGCATCTATTTTCTGTCGTAGAATGAATATTGATCGCGCCAACAAATTATTGTGTTATTTTTGGATAGGTAAGTCGATTACTTATATTATTAGCTTGACTATTGTTATTGTCGTTGCTTTTCAAATATAGGTAAGAATGTAAGTAAAATATTTTTTGGATCACAGTACAGTGGTATTTCTGATTTGAGATTCTTACTTACATGAAAAGAACGACTCCTTTACCACAACCTTTAGGAACAAAAAAGCAAATTTGACATTTCTAGGTTGAGATTTCTGTTTTCCGATGTCCAAATACATCAAATGAACGACTTCTTTACTACAACCTTGAGGAACAAAGAAATCAAATTAGAACTTAACAGAAGATTTTGAGATTACTAGGTTGAAATTTTTAATTTCTGATGTCCAGATACTTACATCAAAAGACCAACTCCTTTACTGCAACCTTTAGTAACAAAGAATGCAAATTTGAACTTAAGAGATTTTTTAAATTTCTATGTTGAGTTTTCTACTTTCTAATATCAAAATACATTAAATGAATGTCTTCTCTAAAAACCTTTTGGAAAAAAAAAGATTTTAAAAATAAAAAAAAACTAGTATTTTGGTTAAAGATTTCTAGATTTGAGAATATTTACTGTAAATGAACGACTTCTTTACTATAAAACCCGTTGGAATAAAGTAAATTTGAGCTTAAAAAATTAATTGCAATTTCTGGGTTGAAAATTTTTTTTTGATGATGTCTAAATACATGAAACGAAAGACGTCACAAGCAAATTTGAACTGAAAACAATATGGTGAAATTTCTGGGTTGAGATTTATATTATTTTATGTAAAAATGTTTATATCTATATTACAAACGTCTTGGATCGAAGAATACAAACCTGAGCTTTAAATAAACAAATTAAATATTTGTTCTACCCTTCCTCAAATTATATGTTAGTAAAATTCTTTTAAACAGTAAAATAATTTTTTTAGCTATTTCAGTTATGTGACATACGTGATACACGCTTAGGCGGTCATGTATCTTTCGATACATGACTGACGAGGCAGATTTTTTTTCCCGCAGTAGGTTGCCATTTCTTTTTGCGGTAGACCAGTTGCATTCAAGGCTATAGAACTCGGTCTGTCCTGCTACTTACCCATAACTGGAGGGAGAAGAAAATTCATACCATTCCCAAGGGTATTAGCACATACGTGAATGTAATTCGAACTCGGCTCTTTGATTCCTCAATCCGAGCCGCTACACGGCTTCACTCTCTTTGATACAGGGTCACAACCGCTTGTCTTTCAATGGAAATCTACACTGACAATGATTTTCGAAAGAATATTTGTAAGCACTGCTTTTTAAGTGTCAATCTGTCCCAAATAATATAAGTCAAGGCACGCCTTAAATTCGGTAACATTTTGTTTTTCATAAAAGTAAGAGGAATATTCCAAGTACTGTACTGGAGGCAGTAGAGAAGAAAAAAAAAATGAAATTTAGTGATATGGCAAGTCTTATTCTGTGTCTCTTTGAAGTGACCACTGACATCTGTCAAGGCCTAACATTTTCTCTTATCGGATAAATGAACACAAGACTGTTGGTCTTCATACTGTGATTTATTAATTAAGACAAATCTGATTGGAATTAGTATAAGTTAACCACAGAATACTGGATCGAAGATTGAAGCTCTTGTGGATCGTATTAAAAACAAGGAAAGAAAATCGTGACTTTAAAAGTCTGAGGCAAACTTACTTTTCTCTTATAATACATAATGTTATGTGCAGCAAATAATAACAGCAAATAATAACAACTGCAAATAATAAAAATAACAGCAAATAATAATAACAGCGACGGAAAAAGCAACCGGTCATGTTTTTAATCTTGCTTTTCATTCGTTTTGGGTAACACGGAAAGTAGGCTGCATTTTGCTTAGGAAAAAGAGAACAGCACTCAGCATTGACAATAAACCAAATCATTGCGCCAAATCCAATAAATAAAACGCACTCCAAAAATAAGGCCTTTTATCCATAAATAAATAAAGACAATGTAGGTAAGCGCCAGCAGTACTTACCTACGACGGATATAATAATGTAGACCGAAGCGTTCCATTGTAATTCGCAGTGCCGCGCACAGGCAAATATACGCTTTTAATGTATAGCATATGGATAAAAAAAGAAAGATTCTAATCAAGTTAGAGCTAGCAGATTTAAAATAGACTCCATGTTATTTTACATTATAACATCTGTATATTGCCAAAGAACATATCGATTGAATCATAACTTATGCCCCTTCCAAAGCAGGTTTTTGTGGCAGACCGTTAGCTAGCGCTTCAAGTTCGATAACTACAGCTTCCTCACTTTTGTAACCTTGTGTCAGGCGAAACGAAGGCTAATTATCTTTAACAAAATGTCTGTCGTTTAGCGATAGCTAACAGTCTTGCTTCACACGGAGTGTCCATTGCTTGGGGTTTTGTGTCAGTATAAGTTATTCTTTGTTTTATGTTCTGTTAGTCACATTTGAGAAGAATAAGAGACTAAATTTTTCATACGTAGAATTGTTTAATAGCCAAATTCCCCATCTTACGAAAATTTTCGTAATAATAATCTCTATCTATAAAAGGCAGGATGTGTGTGTGTGTAACGAATGCACGACCGCAATTTTCGATGGATTTGCACCAAAATTTACATGCATATGCTCCAAGGTAGCGACAAGGCCAAGATCGATTTTGCCTTTCCTAACTTCCATCGATAGTGGAAATAATCGATTTTTTCATCCTTCTACGGCAGTTTTCATGTAGTTTGCAGCCATTTTGTACTGGCCAGAGTGAGAGCCTATGGCTGCCACGAATAGGCAGGAAGATTCTATTGGCCAGCATGAGAGCCAACAGCTGACTGACACGAATGTTAACTAGCATGCAAAAAAATCGATAGCTGCATTCGTCACAAGTGGGAAAAATTTAAATCTGCATGGCACTTTACTCCAATTGGCTCATTCGCTTGCTTAAACTCAACGTTGATTCTGATTCCGCAGAACTGGGTTGGGTGTGAAAAAGTATTTGTTGTTAACATTCTTTTTTCATTCGATTTTTCCAGTTACTAGTCTTGTGTTAAAGCTGATCGTTTTGTGTTCATTTTGTTTAGTTCTTTTCTCATGACAGATTTAATGTTTAGTATAGAGCTTAGAAAAAATTCGCAGTGTGAGATAGGCAAGAAGTAAAGCATGTAGCAACATCAGCATGGCAAAGGGCACTCCTTTAAAGGCAAGGAAGGGCAAAAATATTTTAAGTCAAGTGATAGCGATTGCTGTATGAGTCGTACGATTTTTGAATCAAGCACGGGCAACGCCGGGCCATGCTGCTAGTTAAAAAATAATTCAGGAGACGATGTTATTTTATTTATTTTAACTGCATTTTTGGCGAGTACTTTATTCAGTTTCCCTCGTTCGATACATAGCGTCTGAAAAATGGCGCTTTTATCGCGGTCGTCGTCATTTCTCGACCCTTTGTGTCTGCCCTCGGGCGCACAGCCTATGTTTTCATCTATTAGTTGTGTCTCTGTCTTCGGACAGAGTTTAACTCAGTTTTTCCTCTGTCTGCGGACACAGTGCAAGTAAAAACATCATTGAGAGGTGTCCGGCCTCGCGATACAGCTGCCCGCGGCAGTAACTCCCTCATTGCATTAAAGAGGTGGTCGGTCGAATAAAAACCGATGCCAGGGCAACCAACGGTTGCCGGGACTGGGCTATTTTGGGACTTGGCCAGAGTGAACGCGCTCGGGCTCCCCACATTAAAATGACCCCCGTATCACATACTGCTAGCGTGGGGCGACAAGAAAACACAATTGGTTCTCGGCCTTTGGGATCAAAATCTGTTTCTCTCCTTCTACTATTAAATTCTTCCCATCTTTCTTTTATTTTCTTCCTGAAACCCTGTAGTGTTTTCCATCACTTACCATGCGATTAAAACAGAATAGTCCATTATTTAAGAGGTATTGGCAGGGGGTAACGGTCATTTGGGACATTGGCGATTAAGGTTCTTTACAATTTCTTGTTCTTTGTAGCTCTTAGTAGATTTTATCATTTTGTTATCTCTCCTAAACTCTGTTCTGACATACATTTACCCAAGCTCGTTAGCTAGGTTATGCGTTGCTTAACCTCTGTCCCACTTGCCCTCAATCAGTTTTGTGAATATCACATTTTTGCAAGCACTCTATTCTCATAATTCCTGTTCTGACACCCATTTACACAAATTCGTTAGCAAAGATATTCGCTGCTTTCGTCTGTCCCTCTTGGTTTCAATTTGTCTTGTGAGTATCAAAATTTCCAAGCTGTCTTTCCTCATTATGTACCCTAGTAATTTCAGTTGTCTCTTAATTTTATATATAAGTGTCCTTTTTGTTTCCATTTTTTTCTAAAACTTCATCGTTGCTTACATGTTCGGTGCATGGTATTCTCGGCATCCTTCTATAGAACAACATTTCTGTTGCTTCAAAACTCTTCTTCATCTGTGAGGAGATTGTCATATATTCACTGCCATATAGGAGGAATGATATCCTTATTTAAAATATTTTTTATTGTTGCGTCGTCCTGTAGAAATTTTAAATGGATTGGAAAATCTTTTCAGAAATTGACAATTGACATCTTTTTATGCAGAATTCTTTTGCTTTTTAATCGTTTCACCTCAAGCAAGGCGATAATTGCCGCTAGAACTCAGTGGGCTTAAAGGGAGCGAATGAGAAATAGAAAACTCTAATGTGGAGGATTTAAGAAAAGACATTAAAGGAACAGGGTTCAAAATGGCAGAAGATGGCGATTGACGTTTCATCTACATTTCTGAAGATTGTAGTCATCAAAGAAACAAGCAAGCGAAAAGAAGTTCCACAGATGAGAAGTGCGAGAGAAGAAAATTTTAGAGTAGAACTGGCAGTTGCATCTACCTAGAACATCAGTAAAACAGTGAGACCTAATTGCCACTCTAGTAGCACGCTTAAATTCATGTAGTCGAGGCAGTAGCGAGAAAAGTTCATTAGAATAGTTGCTATGAAAATATTTCTTGAAAATACAGAAGGAATCCACGTCATGTTGTCGAGAAAGCAAAATAAAGTAGATATGCCTCTTCAGGATCGATTATATTACAGATCCTTCTTTGGATTTTGTCAAGAATCTTGAGATCTATAGCAAGAGCATCAGGCCAAATATGGTAACAGTATTCGATGCACGGGCGAATGGTAGATTTATAAATATGCAAAATGGATTCTGACGCGAAAAATTCTCTGTCACGATAGTTTAAACCAACTTTCCTAGCAGCAGACATACCAAATGACCCAATACTGTCGCTCCAGTTTTTGCCAATGGAAAACATGAGACCAAGAAGACGTAAAGTATTGCTCCTCTGGAGATTAGCATCAGACATGATGATGGCAGGTAGAAAAGGTTCGCTGATTCATTTTTAATGGCGTATTGCTGTCCATTCATATCTGTTTTGGCAAAAAAAATAAAAAAATATAGCGTCAACTATAATGTACGCTATTTTTACAAGAATGGCAAAAATTCTTTAGTTAAAACACTTATTTTTAAAATCTTTTAAAACAAAGTATAATTAAATTAATGGTCCGAAATCCAAATATTTGTTATTTTCACACTACATTGGGGTTATTTTTGAAACATCTATGACAAAATGGAAAAAATATTTTTCGCGTGATGAATTTCGTCCTTTCATTTAGCAGCGAGACCTCCGATCGGGGGATTGGAGGTTCTGAGGAGCTTGAAACCATCTCTTAACTACTGTAGTTCTCAGGTCCATTCTTATCCCGGATAGTAGCACCTGTTAGGGTCCCAGTCATAGGCAAAAAGAACCCCAAAACAAAAACACAACACTATTAAAGTATAAACATATATTTGTTTAGTAAAAATACCAGCAATACACTTTTATATATATAAAAAATGACCAACAATAATTATTTATAGCAAAATGACCAACAATACATTTTATCTATTGTTGAAGGTATACAATTGCCTCGGCATGTTCTCAAGCTGAGTAAGGGTATTAACAATTATATATTTTTTTAAACAGTATATATTAAGTTCTACCAGCCTTCTCTATGTAAGCAGGGGTAGTGGTTGTTAGGCTTGAAGGTAATTAGCCTTTAATGTTATATTTTTGCTTGCATATAATATTAGTTTGTGTTTGTATATTTTTTTAGTCGTTGTCTACATGTTTTTGTCCTTGATTTTTACTCTGATGTTAGATGATCGATATGCCGGTTTAAGTGTTTTTAATCGTTATATTTCGGTATTACCAATTTACGGTAAAATATATTATGTTAATCTTTGGTTATAAATGGCCTTTCAATATATCTGCTTCTATATCCATAATAAAAGAAATTGTATGCCTTCGATATTATATATATATATATATATATATATATATATATATATATATATATATATATATATATAAAAAAAAGGCTTAAACACTAATATTCCATGGTCATAATTTATTCCATTGGAATCGTAAATACGATCCAATTCATCAGACCTACAAATTCAAAAGGAAAACACAAAAAAAAACAACTCTGGAAATAAAAACAGAAATTAGAGAGAGTGTAAGTATGAGGGGGAGGGAGATTAAACCTTAACAGAGAGAATATTAGGCGAGGTGGGTGGAAGGGGTTTAAGTAAGAGAAAAAAATGAATATATATATAGATAGATATGATGAACAACACTTGAGTTGCTTTAGAAAATCTCACACCATCAAATAATAAATTACTGCAAATATTTCTTTGGAAAAAAACAGATCTGTAATTCTCATTTGGAAAAACGTCTTCTAGATTGCTATTTCACAGTTCCTATCTTTTATTACTACACTACTTAGATAACAACATAAGATATGCAGATGACACAGTACTGATAGCAGGCTCGGAAAAGAAATGACAAAATCTGCTACAGAATGTAGCGAAGGAGAGCGAGAAGAAGGGACTAAGTATAAACTACAAGAAAACAAAAATGCATAGTCATAAGTAAAAGGATGAGCCTGAAATGCGATTTTCTGGTCGGGGACACTAAAATCAAGCATGCGCAGAAGTTTAAATATCTGGGAAGTGTTTTAACGGAGGACGGTAAGGGTGATGCTGTGATCCCAAGACGTATTGGGATGGCCAAGGATGCATTCCAAAAGATAGACTGAGAATTACGAGACAAGAGGATTCCTTTGGTAACAAAGAAAAGAATATTGAGCTGTTACGTGACATCTGTCATCCTTTACGGCAGCGAATGTTGGACGGTCTCCTCAAAGATGAAGAAGAGTCTCCAAGCAACGGAGGTATGTTTTTACAGAAAGATGCTAAGGATTCCCTGGACCGAGCGTGTGAACAACGATGAGATTTTGGAGAGCAAACAAAGAAAAAACTTATACTTAACATCAGGAAGAGGTAGATGAAATTTCTGGGACACGTAATGAGAAAGGACGGCTTGGAGAATCTGATACTCAAAGGTCGAATAGAGGGAGAGAGAGAGACAAGGGAAAGCAACGCAGGACATACCTAGCGGGCTTAAGCAAGAGGATGACAGAACAGGGCTTGGGGGAACTAGCAAAGAGATAAAACTTATTAAGAGCTACAAGGGATGGGGGGAGTGGAGAGCTATGATCGCCTACGTCCTGAAGGGACATGGTACATAAAAAGAAAAAAGAAATTTATCACTATCACTCAGATAAACTAATTCTGAAATTCCCGATGTGTAACTCTTGCTAACATCTAGTCATTTCGCTTTTTTACAAAAGGAGTTTAATCATTTATTTTTCATAGATTTAAAAAAATAGAGATTCAGTTTAAGAGATAAATGTTTGAATTAATTCATCTCGTAAGTGTTAGTGTAAGTAATTGATATTTGGCGATAAAACAGGAGGGCGGATGAAAACAATACGTAACCTACCTAGTGAGCTTGAGTAATTGGATGTCAGAACAGGGTTTAGGAGAGATAGCAAAAAGGCAACATTTATTAGGAGGTACAAACAACAGGAAATTGTGGAGAGCTATGATAACCAACGTTCTGAAGGGTCACGGTACATAGAAGAAGAGACTCGGCTAAAGATCTTTCTTAAATTGTAAATGATTTGCGAAGAATTCAGTCTTGTATTTAGTAAAAGAGATAGAAATGCTATGAAAAATTGACACTAACAGGACATATTTAAGACAATAAGGTGTTATGATCTAGAATGTTAATGTACTTAATCATTCTAAAAACAACCTCTCCACCAGTGAAGATTGATGATAATGATATTTGATCATTATGGAAATAAAGATAAATATTTCATAATTTTAAAACAAACTTGCCACCAATGATGATACATGATGATGATATTTCATCATTCTAAAAATCTGAAAGTTCATCATTATAAAACCAACCCTTCAACCACAAGCGAGATCAGTAGAGTAGCAGTGGCATTAACAGTTGTAAAAAGGAACAACACAGACTTATCATCATCGCTTCGAGAAAACTGACATTTGACGGTCTCAAAGGCTACACTTAACAACGAAATTCTCGGAACAAGCAAAAACAAGTAAGCACAAACTTTTAAAGAAAGATAATAACACTGAGAACATTTTAACACACAGAATACCAATATAAGTAATTAACATCACGAAAAGAAAAATACACATTTTTGTCATTAATGCCAACACGTGTTTCAAAGTTTTATTGTTTATGTTATTGTTACGTTTTATTCATTTCATTTTCAGTATATAAAGAGAAAGGAAATCTCTATCAACCACAAATATATGTAACAACGGGGTAACTTACCTTAACATACCTCACTCCGACCCCGTTACAAGGGACAGAGGAAAACAGCGCATAACCTACTTAACGAGCTTGTGAAAATGGATGGCAGATGAGGGATTTAGGGGAGATGACAAAAATACATAATTTAATAAGAACTACAGACAGGGAAATGTGGAGAGTCATGATCTCCAAGGCCCTGAAGGGACACGGAACATAGATGAAGAAGAAGGAAAAGAAGAAAAAGAAGAATAAGAATAAGAATAAGAATTGAATACTCCGAAGACGTATCGATCCACTGAATGATATTTATTCATAGCATTCAGTAATCACCAATCGTCCCATATTCAATACCGACCAGAAGAAACCTAACTTATTTCGAGATTAAGGTGAAATGAATGTTATATATGTCTGATCGATAATTTATAAAACTGTAAAATAAGAGTTAGAGTAATGGCATATTACAAACTGCGAATCCTCTCAATTCCTTCTTCCATTCAACATATAAGCAGGTAAATCTGGCCTGCTGTTCGTAGTGGCTCAAGCCTATAGCTACATTTATTTGAAGCAATATAAAACACATAAATGAAGTCTGCACGATCCGAAAATAGTACGAAAATAAAAGTTAGCTCCATTCTCTTTTCAGTTCTGCGCATGCTCCTTTGATTTCATTCTTCCTCTGCATCCAACGTCTTCCATTTTGGTTTTATGCCCCTCATTCCCGTCGTTAGCTGTTTTGTTTGCGATAATAAAAAAAATCCAAACTATTTGTCTGTTACATTTCTAGTTATTCTAAATTTGCTTGACTAAAAACAGAAGGATGTCTGATCTTTAAGATTTCTATTTCCTATAATTATATAATTCGTTTCACAGGGTTAGATATCCATGAATATGTTTCTCTAAAGATGCAGGTAAAATGGTCGGCTCCCTGTACTGCTCTAGTAAGTACTCGATTCCTCATGCTATATTTTACCATTACAAGAGCCAGATCAGGCCGAAAATGGTGTACTGTTGTCATATTTGGGCGGGACCTGCCCAATCCTGACTTTCCAGTTCAAAAACATCTCCGAGTCCTTGTGGCTGACGAATTATTTTCCATCCTACAACCTCTCTCTTATCGGTGGGATGTGGCGAGCTTCTCACTGCTCTATTGCTATTTCCATGGAAAGTGCTCAGACGAACTACATTCCTTGGTTCCGTCAGGTCTAATCTTCACGGCTAGGATCCACCATGCCACTTATATTATAGCAAACCACGCACATTCCCTCCATAATCCATCGGTGAGAACTTAGTTTCACTCGGATAGCTTCTTCTCGTGAACCACTTCTTTGTGAAACAGATTCCAAGAGGATGTTTCCCGATCTTAACATGTTCAAGTATAGAGGTAACCGTTATCTTGCCCTCCTATCCGTATAATCTACCCCTTAACGTAACCCTCAACCTCGAGTGGCTCCCGGGTTTTTTACAGAGTGGACCTTACTGTAAAAAAGACTGTAGACTAGTGATTAGCAGGTTGATACCGAAAACCATTACTACTATCGTGTGATACTCACCGTGTCCCCTACTACTGTGAGTTTGTACCAGTTTAAATCTTAGCATATAACACCATCTATATTGAGGATTTAATTTAAGACGCACACGTAAATTTCTGCATTTAATCAAAAAATGATTATATATAGGCTTACTTGTTTTGTCTGGGAAAATTTCAGTTTGCTTGAAGGCATGTCAAGCTTTTCCAAGTTATTTAATGCCGAATTCTGTCGTTTTCATAAACAATAGATAGTTAGACAGGCCCAGTTTGCACGCGAGCCAGATCGGCAGATATGGGCCGGATTTGCATGAAAGACATAATTCCGACGAGAGTCAAAAAGGTGGATATAGGTCTGGTTTATACGCGAGTCGAAAAGTATACATACGACCGGTTTACACTCGATTCGAAATGATAGATATATGTCTGGTTAGGACGAGAGTCAAAACAGTATATAAGTCTAGTTTACACTAGACTAAAAATACACATAGGGCCGGTTTCTACTCGAGTCAATATGGTGGACAGAGGCTCAGTTTGCACAAGAATAGAAACAGTAGGTATATGTCCGGTTTACACTCAAGTCAACACGGTAGACGTAGGTGCAGTTTGTACGACAGTCAAAATGGTTAATATAAGTCGGTTTACATGTAAATTAAAACATAGACGTAGGGAATATTGTGGATATGGATGGCTGACATATGCTTTCTTTTTTTGGTGCAGTTAGCCCTTGTTGCACTTTTGTTCGTGTTTTTTTTTGCATTAATTGTTATGTTTTTATTGTTGCCCAACATATAAAAGAATAAATTTACAAGTTTTGACTCCAAAGAAAAATGGTTCTCTGAACAAATGTCAGAAAGTAAAAAGCCTGGCAACAGAGCAATTTCAAATTTTTTATTACATAAAAACAAAAGATCGGCGATTTTCTTAAATGTCCATATTTCTGAAGTTAGGTATTGTAACAATTTACACTATTTACATTGTTCAGACAACTTTCCTCATTTTTATTGTCATATTCACAAAATTTCCGCCGTTGAAAGCTCGGGTCTTCTTCAGGTAATATACGTTGGAATTTCGAACTGCACACTTTAAATCAGTAGATAAAAGCGTGATTGAAGCAATCCGTCAGTTGATCTAAACAGTTGTGAGATCAATACCTGGTCACAGCAAAGGTGAACAAAATACGTGGAGAGTTGAGTTCACTAAAGGGAAATAACTGAAACTGAGATATCCCAAAAAGGCATGGCACGTGGAACTAGAATAATCTACTCCGGTGGAGAAAATAAAAGTTTCTGTTCGAAATCTCACCCTATATCAACTGAAGAAATCCAGAGCGTACAACGGCCGAAACGTCGTGAATATGACAATAAAAACGAAGACAATAGTCCGAACAATGTAAATAGAGTAAATGAAAATTTTCTTCAATTCAAATTCTTTAAATTTTAAAGTATTTGGGGTTTTCTATATCTATTCTCCTATTCATAAGATCTATATCTATTACCAAAATGCTGATTGGCATTCACTCCGTAACGTTCTTCGAGACGTCTCTTGCACTGACATTTTTAACCATCATATTGAGAATTGTGCCAAAGAGGTTTCCTCTTGGGTCAAAGCAGGCAGAGATGCAAAATATCAAGTGAAACCGCAATCTTTTTCATGGTTCACAGCAGCATACTCTGTTGCTATAGTCCACAGGAACCACTATTTCCAGCTATACCAGCGTGACAGTTCCCATCACAACAGACGCCTATTCGTGGTTGCACGTAATAAATGTAAACGTGTCCATGAAGAAGTTAGATCTATGTTTGCTAAGAGAGTGTGTGAACGTATTGCATTTCACAATTTTAGCTCCCATGATTACTGGAGGCTCGGTAATAGTGTATTAAATAGGTACCTCCACGAGATCGCTAAAAAAGAGCATAGAATGATGAAAAAGACGCCAAACTTTTTTTTTTTTGTAAAATGGAAAAAAATGGTTGCCATCTGACAATTTTGCTAACTAAAAAAAACAAGATTTTTAACGAAAATTTCGGGCGTGCTAGGAACGATTAAAAATGTAAAAAAAATACCCCCAAAATACTTGGATCTTTCCTCTTAATAATAACATAAACATTTAGACGATAAATTTTTGTTTTTGTCAAGTTTGGCGTCTTTTTCCTCATGCTATGCTCTTTTATAGCGATCTAGTGGAGGTACCTATGTATTAAATAAGAGTAAGTTTTCTATTCCTCCTCTTTGTTTCATCCGTAAATTCTCCTTAAAGTCTTCTCTTGACTCATCTGGAATATCCTTGCCTAACTTCCCACATAGAACCGAGTCTATATGTTGAGTGATATGCATATAACCGATTCTGTGGTTCGGCTATCATTACTAATCTGGATCCACGCAAAGCATGGCCTTATGGTATCACTGTAATTGTCCTTAAGAATTGTGTTCCCGAACTGTTAATTAGTCGTAACTGAAAGTTCTGTTAACAGCTTCTAATCTGGATCCACGCAAAAAATGTGGGCTTTATAATATCACTGTAATAATCTGTTATATTCCGTACTAATAGGAATATATACTTGAAAAACAAGGTCGATAAAATAACTAAAGGTTTATTGTAAGAAACCAGTACAGTAAGAATAAGTGTAACAGTTATACACAAGGTGGTCACAAGTCAATTTAGTAGTGAGTTCGGCGTTGCCTCGTCCGGGTTCCTCTCTGACAGAGGGTTTCATGTGGCACATGGCCGGTTTAACGTGGGTTTTCCGAGCCCGTAGGCTCGGCCAAAAATATTCCCTTTTGAACCGGTATAAACGGGTTCAGGGTCAGTCTACCTCCCTCCCCGAATGAGACTGCCCTTCGGCGGAGCCTCGTCCGAGTTCCTCTCTGCCCGAAGGCAGAGAGTTCGACTAGCACAGCTGGAAAAGATTTCAGCTAGTATATTTAGCACCCCCCGCGACCACCACGAAGGTTGCATGTGGCACAAGGCCGAGATTAACGTGGGTTCTCCGAACCCGTAGGCTGAGCCAAAAAATGCCCGTAGTACTCGCATAACGGGATCGGGTTGGTCAACCTCACCGAACGAGACTCTGCCCTTCGGCGCAGCCTCGTCCAGGTTCCTCTCAGCACAGAGGCAGAGAGTTCAACCGTCTAGCCGAAAAGATTTGGGATAGACTCTGTAGTCCGTTGACAGATACTTACTAGTTAGTTACTACCTATAGTGTAGTCACTCATGGGGGGGGGGTGACACATTATTCCATTACATCATAATCCTTAAGTAATGACTTCCCGAACTGTGTCTCCTGTTGGCTAGATGGAACTGAAAGTTCTGTTAACAGTTTCTTTTATCGCACTTCTCGCTTGCGAAAATCTCTCCCGTTTTCATACTTTCCAACCACCTTTAATGTTAAAAATTTAAATGCAATGTAAATCGCTATATACTGTCCCCTTGATTATTCTTCTTTTGTTCTTTCTCCTTAGTAATATTTCTGTTTTCTACAAATTCTTCCACCCCCCGTGACCCCTTGCGTCTAACTGACTTTACTGCCTCATATATATATATATATATATATATATATATATATATATATATATATATATATATTGTTATGGGATCTTACCCATAATAATAATAATGGATTATCCTATACTTAATAAATACTGCGCCTCAGGAGTAGGCAAGGAATCAGTCAGTCAGTCGCTCAAATCTTGACTGGCTGTTCGGTTGAACTCTCTGCCTTCGGGCGGGGAGGAACCCGAACGAGGTTACGCCGAGGGGCGGAGTCTCTTTCGGGGAGGTAAACCGGCCTTGAACCCGTTTATACGGGTTCAATGGGCACATTTTTGGCTGAGCCCACGGGCCCGGAGATACCACGGGCTCGGAGATCCCACGGGCTCGGAGATACCACGTTAAACCGGCCTTGATGCCCACGTGAGGGGGTGGGTGACTAAATATAGTCAGTCAGTCGCTGACTTTTTGAGCGAGAGTTTGGTTGAACTCTCTGCCTTCGGGCGGAGAGGAACCCGAACGAGTCATGTTCGGGGAGGTAAACCGGCCCTGAACCCGTTTATACGGGTTCAATGGGCATTTATTTTTGGGCCGAGCCTACGGGCTCGGATAACCCACAATAAATAACCGGCCTTGTGTCATATGTTGCCCCAGTGGGGAATAGACTGAATATCGTCAGTCAGTCAGTCGCTCAAGTCCTGACCGACTGTTCGGTTGAACTCTCTGCCTTCGGGCGGGGAGGAACCCGAACGAGGCTACGCCGAGGGGCGGAGTCTCATTCGGGGAGGTAAACCGGCCCTGAGCCCGTTTATACGGGTTCAATGGGCATATTTTTGGGAGAACCCACAATAAATAACCGACCTTGTGTCACATGATGCCCTAGGAGGGGGGGTTGACTGAAAATCGACAGTCAGTAGTACTCAAGTCCAGTCAAGAGTCGAGTCAGAGGCAGTCCGAAACAGAGTCGCGTTCAGACAATTACTGCAAGACATTGGAATAGTGATACTGGTCGAGACTATATTGTTCTCTCTACTAAACCTGATTGTTCATACTAACACTTCTACTTATCTGTAT
Source organism: Acanthosepion pharaonis (assembly GCA_903632075.3). Lineage (NCBI taxonomy): Eukaryota > Metazoa > Mollusca > Cephalopoda > Sepiida > Sepiidae > Acanthosepion > Acanthosepion pharaonis. Next base: position 588,753 of record CAHIKZ030005407.1, on the reverse strand, counting down.
ATATTCCTGTTTGTAATATATCTGTGTTATTCCATACCTGTGTTCGCGTTCTTCTTTATTGGTTCTACCTTGGACTATTACCGTGGTACAAGGAATCGGACCATACCAAGTCTTACGGGACATAACATATATATATACATATATATGTGTGTGTGTGTGTGTGTGTGTCTGTGTGTGAATTACACCCAATCACCTTTGTTAGGAAATAAGTCTATATGTGCGTGTTTTATTATATAGAACATACAAAGAATGTCTGTTAAGCTTTTGTAATGTTTTTATTGGTTTCGAATTAAACGCAGAGATGTGCTTGTCGAATTTCATGGTAGAAATCTGAATACTTTTGACAATCACTGGTCGTTATCAAAGCAAAATGTCCTAACACGTGAAGCCACGTCTTACATTTGAATCTTTAATAACACAGACGCCATATTGACTATATTTGAACTTTTAATCTCTTCCCATGATAACGAGTCGTGATGGTCGAAACGACTCGGATTCTACTTCTAAATTCGGCAAGTACATTTGTACGTTTTTGCTTGAGTTGAGCCGTTTAATTCAAAGCCGAAAGAAATTTAGGAAAAGCTTAACAGCCATACTTTCTTTTTTAATAGTTTCAATATTAACGATTGTTACCTATGTATACGTATGTTTATATATATATATATATATATATATATATATATATATATATATAATTTCAAAATGTTATTTTTCCATATATACTCACTGTTTAAAATAAAATAAAAAATGGGATGTCTATTTCAAAAATCGGTTATTATTCCCTAAATAAGGTTTTGAAATAAAAATGTCTCATTAAAATAAATCCACAGGCAGACTGTTTCGCTGTATCACAGCTCATCAGTGTGACTAGACATTCGATTGCTTCAAGCCAGGATTTAAATCCCACTGATTTGGTATCAGTTGGAGATTTTTCCACTAAGCTATCGGCTCCCGGTAGAGAATTTTTACGTATTTATTTTTGAATAAACACGCCAGTGATTCAGAGTGCTCTATTAATAGAAGAGCTTTGCATTTTCAGCAGAATATATATATATATATATATATATATATATATATATATATATATATATATATTATATATATATAATATAATATTAATGGTTAATATACACATACATATGCAATCATATATCTAAACTATTTAAACATATATACATACATACATACACATACATATATATATATGTATAAAAATAATTCCAAAAGGATAGAATCCAGGTAGAACTCAATGTCCAGGACAGAGTAAGGCTATAATAAAAAAGCTTAAATACTAATATTCTATGGTCATAATTTATTCCATTGTAATCGTAAATACGATCCAATTCATCAGACCTGCAAATTCAAAAAATTTTTGAATTGTAGGTCTGATGAATTGGATCGTATTTACGATTCCAATGGAATAAATTATGACCATAGAATATTAGTATTTAACATATATATATATATATATATATATATATATATATATATATATATATTTTTTTGTCCGTACAAGTGCCTATCTAGATGACTCACGTTACACCTAGCTGTCCATAACACAATTAGGACTCATTTAAACACACACGGAAACCTGCCAAAATCCATCCGAAACATACCAGTAGAAAATACAAGTATAATAGCATCAACCACATGTAAATATAAAAAATAATGGAAGCCATAATAGTAAAGGAAAATAATAAAGGAAAAATCCAACACTCAATAACATTAACTACAAACACGGCCACAATGTGATAACCATGTTTGGAAAATCAAACAATCCTATAATTTCAGACACATACATAAAAACACACACATTCAATTAAACATAAAAATAAAAATCGCCTGATATTGCCTAAAAGAATAGTCGAAAATACTCAGATATGGAAAAATTTTAGACATTTTTACACACTTTGTGTCCAGAAAAAAAACTGTTGTAGAAACGCAAGAAATAATTGCTTAATCGCAATACTTTGTCAGTCGTCTTTAACAAAACCTGTATTAAAGAGGGATTGATGCCCAGATACACAATATATATATGTACAGTGCTGTTCGATAAAAGTGACTCACCTGATTTTTTTTACTAAAAATATTTTTGTCTATTGTTTTGGGGGTTAAAATAATATAAAGACCCCTTCCCGGTCACCTATTGATAATTATACATTTTGATATAAATGAGATTCAGGAAAAAGCTCTGTGCAAAAAAAGTGACTCAGATATCGCATTCTAATGATTAAACTGGTAAATTTAAGGAACTTTTGACATAATATTGAAAACTATTTTACAATACACTCAGAACAGTATTCTAGAGAATTCTAGAACAGCTTAAATTAAATCTAGAGTATTCCAGAATATTCCAGAAAGCCTCATACAGTATAAAAACAGCTTTAAATAGCCACTCATAACCACTTAAGGCATCTATTATTGTCCTCTCAAAAGCAGGCAAGTCTACGAGGGAAATTGCAGAAATTGCTATAACCTCGCAATCAACTGTCTCTCAGGTGCCTAGGGCACATAATGATGCCACTCCTGCTGCAAGGAAGGAAACAAGGGGACGAAAGAAAAAGATTGATGATAGAACTGGCAGGGTAATCAAGAGAGAAGTTGCGAAGAATAGTGTTACATTTTTTTTGTGTATATGTTATATAACTAGTGAGTCAGTCAAAATGACTTAACTCCCTTTATAGTCTACCAAGAGAAGGTTAACCAATCAGAAGCCGCAGAACGTTCTATCCGTCGCGTATAAAGGCGGCCATTTTTGTTTACCCTACCCGAATGACCAGTGCCAACTTGTCCGGCGAAGGTGACAGAAGGAAAAACTACGCTTTCCTACTTTGCTCCGAAATATTCACTGCTAACCTCTGGATTCTATACTCGAAACGACCGTCAAAATGCCTAACAAATAGGACTATAACTAGCCAAGAAATTGCAGCCAGTCTAAGCGAAGAGCACGGTGTTAGTCTCGCCTCTTCAATCCGTCCGTAGCTGTTAGAACAATGTTAAAAATCATGTACACGAAGGTTTAAGCCACTAATAAGCAAAGCCAAAAAAGCCAACAAAGCCAAGAGACTTGAATGGGCTCACTATTGCAAAAATTTCACCGTGGAAGACTGGAAGAATGTTCTCTTCTCCGATGAAACTAAAGTTGAGCTAAATTCAAAGGATAAGCGGTCTAAAATCAGAAGAAGAAGCTTTGAAAGCTCTTTGAATTTAGCAGTAAATACTGTCAAGCAACCGTTCAGTATAATGTTCTGGGAATGCTTTTCTTTTCATGTAACTGGTCTCTTAAAACCTATTGAAAGGAGTGAGCAGTACAAGAGAAATTTAGAGTCTTGTCTGCTCCCTTCTGCTGAAAGGGTGAAAATCGATCCCACCAAGCTTATTTTTATGCAAGATAATGCTCCCTGTCACAAATCAAAATTGATGAAGGAATACTTTGATAAGAAGCAGGAGAGTGTTATGATATGGCCGCCCCAATCTCCTGACCTCAACCCCATAGAAAACTTATGGAGCATTATAAAGTACAGGCTCTCGAGAAAGCAGTTGAGCAACAAAGAGGATTTGATTGTGAATTTCATATCCGAATGGAATTCAATGCTTGGAGATGAGATTTGCCAGAAAAAGGGTTGAAAGGTTATTTAAAATAAAGGAGGACCCATAGATTATTAAATATTTCGAACTATATTACCTATTATAAATAAATTATACCTCTATTATTCTTTATTTAAAGCTGTTCGGTTATGTTTCTATTGATTATTAGTTGCAGGAGTCACTTTTCTTTGCATAGAGTTTTTTCCTAAATCTCATTTATATTCAAAATTATAATTATCAGTAGAATACTTTAGGGTGAGTAAACTTTTTTACTAGGTGGTCGGGAAGGGGTCTTTATATTAGTAAGATTAAAAATTAGTTTGACCCCAAAAACAATAGGCGAAAAAATTTTTAAGTAAAAAAATCAGGTGAGGCACTTTTATCGAACAGCACTGTATATATATATATATATATATATATATATATATATATATATATATTTATATATTAAAACTCATTAAAGAAAATCGGACCTCCGGCGATGGGACACAGGCCTACATCATGTCGGAGGTCATATTATTTTATCCATGCATTCTCCATGTCAGCAGTATGTATGGAGAACGCATGGATAAAAAACAATTCTTTCAACTATTTTCTACCCATTCTGAAGGATTTTCTATCTCAAAATTCGGACACTTAAGGCGGAGAATAGAAAATGTTAAATGATTTTTATTTAAAGTCACTCATTTTCCTTCTCTTTTTTAGTCTCAAGAAACACTGGCTTAGGAAAAGCAATATAAGATTTAATTATTTTAAGCACACACAAATGCATACACACAGATCATATTTTTCGTTATTCATCTGATGAAGCCATAGAGGCGAAATGTATTATTGGATATTATTTTCGAAACATACTTTCATGAACGTTTTTCCAAATGTCAATGGCTTACAAATCTGTTGGCATTACATGCACAATTTTATTACACACACACAAACACACACACATATATGTGTGTGTGTGTGCGTACGTTAGTGTGTATGTGTATCGCTTTTAAAGCAAGCCATTTTCAGAAGTGTTCATTATTAAGAAGTTTATCTTTCTATATGCCAGGACTCTTCAAGACGTTGGCTCTCCACAATTTCATGTCCCTTGTAGCTTTTAATAAATGTTGTCTTTTTGTTATCTTTCCTAAACCCTGTTCAGCCATCCATTTACTCAAGCTCACTAGGTTGGTCACGCGTTGTTTTCATCCGTCCTCTTGTCTTATCGCCAAATATCAATTACTCACACTAACTTGAAACGAATTAATACAAACATTTATCTCTTGAATTGAATCTCTAATTTTTTTCCTGTTCTTTGTAGCATTTTGTTTTTTTGTTGTTGTTTATCCTAAATATTGTTCCACCATCCATTTACTCAAGTACGCTCAGTTGTTTATACGTAGTTTTCTCATTTTCTCTTGCCTTCAATATGTCTTGTGAGTGTAAAATTCTCCAAGCCCTCTTTTCTCTAGATATCTCAAACTGTCTCTTCTTCATTTTAAGTATAAGTGTCCTTTCTGTTTTCATTTTCTCTCTGAAACATAGAAGGATAGATATTACATAGCAGTTCATCACTATTTACTTTGTTATTTATAAAATAAAAGGAAAATTTTCTCCCCACCCAACCGTGTGTCTGAAACTCCTCTAGCTCAGGACACACATGCTCTACGTAGCCATATTATACCTTTACGGAATTAGGATGATCCAGTGATTGAAAATCTCCCCTTCGTCTAGTGCTTGAATATCCAGCATTGGGATTTTTAGAAATTTCAATTTTAAAATAACTGAAAAAAAATAATAGTGATTTTTAAAATTTATATTGATTGATACAAAAACTTTGTGAATTTTTTCTGTTTTAAATTCAGTTTGAAATATCTCCCAAACTTTTTGAATTGATAAAATCAATTTGATTTCTTTACAATGCCAAGGAATCAGAGTTAAAATGGCAGATTTCCTGACGTGAGGTTTTAAAGTTCCGCAAAATTTGTGATCTGAAGAACTCAATTTATTTGAAGTTCCGCGGAGATTGTGATTTAAAGAACTCATTTTTCGCCGTGAATTGGAATTTCGGCGCAAATCGTTTTTTTTTTCAGGAACTGAACTAAAGCCCAAATCAGATTTAAAGTGACGTTTTGAATTCCGTAGAGTGAATTGATGAATTTAAAGTTATTTCTTCTAAATGATCATTGATGTTTTCTAATTTGTACCAGAGATCACTTTAAATTTATCCCTCTGAAGGAGCTAAAATTAAAAATCCACCCGGAATGCAGTTTTTAAGCTAGTTTATAATAAACAACTAAAATCCTCAAAGTCCACATCTTCCCGTCTCTGAATATCGCCACAACGGTATCCGATCGTCAAGAGTTGGGTATTAAATTGTATTTATTCACAAAATATCATATAATTCTAAAAAGACGTTACCTAACTTTTTCACTAAAAAGAGGTTAATTCTTTATGGTAAATTATCTTAAATTTGTTCTTTTTTTTTTAAGGAAATGATGCTAAACTGTCACGTGATATCAGTCTTCCTATATGGCAGTGAATGCTTGACAATCTCCTCAGATATGAAAAAGAGACTTTAAGCAACAGAAATGTTGTTCTACAGAAGGATACTGAAAATACCACGGATGAAACATGTGAGCAACGACGAAGTTTTAGAGAAAATGGAGCAAAAGAATATCTA
>CAHIKZ030005407.1:435000-577500 GCA_903632075.3 Acanthosepion pharaonis | reverse complement strand
ATAATTCGTCAGCGAAATGAATTCGATACCCACTTTTCCTCATTACTCAAGCCTTGAGACTTGTCACCATAAATATTGGTTATTTAACTTGCCTCGCGGGCTTTGAAGTGAACCCTATTCACACTGGGTGCTCCACTATTGCGCCAATCTAATCTAAACTTGTTAAATGCTCAAAGGCATAAATCTTCGTCTCTCTTTTCAATGCCACTTGCAAAACACTTTTCTGCCGACATCCAGTCGCTTAAAATTCGTGATACGATGGAGATATAAATATCTACAATTTAATCACCACGGTCTTTGAAAGAACAAGCATGTGATTCCTACAGTTTTCATTACTTCATCGATTTAAATCGATTATTGGTAATATTCGTTTTGTTGTCGAGTTCTTAACTGCTGTCGGGTGTTAAAAAAAACCCCAGAAAACAGAAAAAGAAGACAAAAAATTATATCAACGAAAAGTGTTGTAAAAACCATGGAAGAGCCAGGAAGTAGAAAGATATTAGAGAAGGCGGTAAAATTGCGTACAAGAGACATTTTTTGTGAAAAAAAGAAGAGGATGGTAGTAAGGGGAGGTAGAAAATAAGATAACAACAGAAGGAGGAACATATAAACAAAAAGAAAATGGGAGTAGGAGGAGGCAGAGTAGAAGAAAATAGTAGGATGAATTAGAGAAGTGAAAGTAGTAGAATATAGAAGGAGCAAGAGGAGAGCGATTGATTGATTCGTTTTCAACGGCTTATCAACCCTTTTCAGGTTATTTAAACTGGTAGAGAAAGTTTTTTGTTACAATTTTGGAACGCTATAATTCAAATTTAATTCAAATATCAGGTTATTTAAAGCCAGAAATATTTTTAGATTGTAAGAATTCTTTTTTTGGTGATAATAATGATTTAGTAATACAATACAAAAGTTACTAAGTAATCCATAGATGGTGGGAAAACAGGTGGATTCATATATTTCCCAAGGGTATTTGCGCGAACCAAACCGAAATTGGAACTCGGCTCCTCGATTAATAATTTCGTGCCATTATCCATTACACCATCTGCACACCAAGGCTTCTGGCATTGACTAGCGGGCACTCATCTAAGTGCTGACAAGTCTCAGCGTTGCTTAACTTCGGTTATCGTACGGGAACCATTATTTCAACGTGAAATGGCGTTAAGCACTAAGAAAAGAATAAAATAGAAAATAAATGGGGTAGTAAAATAGTAGGAGTAAGAGGTGACAGGGGAGGATAAATTAGAAGGAGTAAGAGATGAAGAAAGGGAAGGATAAGAAGAAGAGGAGAAAAATATGTGGAGGTGGAGGAGGAGGCGTAAGTGAAAGGAAAAGTGAAGGAGAAAATAGGAGTAGGAGTAAGAGGAGACAGAGGAGAAAATATGTGAAGGAGTAAGGGAAGAGAAATGGGGAAATAGAAATTTGGAGAAGGAATAGGAGGCGAAAAAAGAAAGAAAGAAGAATGAGGAAAATCCAAACGGTGGATGAGGATGGGGGGGGGGAAGAGAAGAAAGTAGGAGGCGATTATCATTAGGAAGCCATTATAATTGCTGAAGAGTTCACTTCAACAATGTTATTATTAATTTTACAAATTTATGCACGAAATAATTACTCGAGTCGATCAGTGGAATTGATGGCATTATTTCATGATTAAAGGAATACTTGAACATTTCGTGAAAAAAATTAAGAAAAGATTTTGTTAGTGCGTTTCCATTTAGTTGAATCTTTTGTTCGAGCTGAATCTGTACCATTGTGAAAATAGGAATTAATGAAATTACTCTTATAATTAAGGCGTACCCTGATTTGTGTATCACACCGTAATGCAGTGGTTTGTAGCTCAGACAAGCATTTCTATCAACTTAGTTCGAATCCGAATGAAGGCAACCCGCTTGATGTTTTTGTATCATTTTAGCCTAGTGAAACGCCAATTGCTAAATTCGAAACTATATCGAAACTATATCCATCATAATTTGGGGTGAGTAGGCACCTCGACGTGGTGTAATGGTTAACAAACTTGTCTCGCTAGACCAATTACGACTGAATAGTGTTGTGATGATATAACCCAACTTCCCCATTCACGATAATGGACGGACTGGTTGCCGATTAAGTACGACCACAGCGGACAGTCGTGAAGTCTTCGTTTGTTAACCCCTATTGAGGTTAGCATACTCCCGACTCTGTCCTTGACACACCTACATCCGATTATAAACCTATTATTGAAAACCAACACTCGGGTTACTTTGTTTATTATATCTTACACGAGATATAACAAATAGTGAATTCTATCCTCACCGGGTGCGCCATGCTTTCGGGCTTGTGCCACATATAATCTGCACTTAGAAACCATAATATCGGGTGAGTGGATAATTTAGAAAAGACTATTACGATGAGCGCCCCGAAAATAAAGTCTCCTAATGTCTGCTTGAATTACTGGGATGAGGAGTTATCATTATTTACATTATCTTCAAGCAGTCTCTTGTCCATGTTTTGTTGTTTCACAAGATTTCAGCCGTTTTGCCTCATGGCTTTCATCAGATGCTTGTCGATCTGGGTAACCTCCAGGGAATTTCGATCTGAACCCTTTATTAAATCTACGACAATCAATTATTCTCATTCAGTTGCCCGTATCATAGGTTATCTTGTCTATATTTCTGAGATGAGGTATTATATACACTATTTACATTATTGGGGCTATTGTCCTTATCTTTGTCGCCATATTTATTACAATGTTTCGACCGTTGTACGCTCCGACCTTCTTCAGGTGGTTGTAATGTCGAACTGAACGCTTTATTTCGCTCTCTGGGGTAGACTGTTCTAGTTCCACGTGCCATGTCTAATGGATGCCAGTTATCAGTTATCTCGTGTTTAATTCCGTCTCCAAGATCTCCACCGCCTTAACCAGATATTGAACTCACACTCTTTGGCTCCTGTCACTGGATCTAACTAACACCTTTATCCACTGTGCCATGTGTCCTTGATCTGAACCCTTTATTAAATCTACGAGAATCAATTATTCTCGTTCAGTTGCCCGTATCATAGTTTATCTTGTCTAGTTCATATGAAGTGCTTCTTAGTTATTGCTCGCCCCAAGTCCAAGTACACACTTTTCGGGCTGGTGACTTGGTTCACTGATAACACTTTATGTACGGATACCGCCCGTACATTGTCAGGACGTGTATATATATATATATATATATATATATATATATATATATATATATATACGCCATTGATTAATGTTTGTTTTGAGGACAGTTGGGTGATACTGAGGACATGCTCCCACTGTCTATAAAATGCTTCCTTATTATTCGTATCAACTAGCCTCTGACAAATAGCCAGGTCCAAGCTGGAGAATGGGTGAAAGCGAATAACTGGCGCCTCATAACCAGCTGCTTCGGGTAGATAGAGCCCGACGGCCCATGAATGCAGTCCATTTGAGGGAAGGAAACCCCTAATTTTAAACCTCCGCTGTCTTGCGGTCATATGCAACCGAACACAGAAAAAGTTATAGAAGTAAATCCAGACAAAATACCCGGTGTAGAGTTCCAACGGTGGTTAGCTGTCAGCACTGGAAACTTTCTGGCAACTCCTGCAACAAAACCGGCACCAGATTTAAAGCCCTATATTCCCTTGGATCTTGTCGGTACAACCGAGAGGTGGTCCACGTAGTCTAGACACGCACATGGCTTGCATATGCCATCACTTAGGCCAGAATCCTGGAGAGGTCACTATAGTTTCAACACGAAAGGAGTGGGGTTTTGAACAAACAGGGTGCTACCTTTTTTTCGTGAGATAAACGGGAGTCTATTACTCTGAGAGCTTGGCGTATATAAGCGTCATTGAATTTTGTGGAATAATTCTGGTCTTTGTAGGCTGAAAATAGTTTACCAGTTCACAAATTCAGGAGTTACTACTGATAAATCTCATGCCATGAAGGATTGGCCATTTGTAGATAAAATTCTTCTTATCTCGGTTAATCTCTACCACTCTCGTCTTAAATACGTTCTTTAGGTGTCAAATTCTCCAAGCCTTCGTTCCTCCATATGTATCCCAGAAATTAGCACTGTCATTTTCTGATTGTTTGTATTAGTGTACTTTACTTCCAAATGTCCTTAAAATATTTTCATTATTAACATGGTGTTCTTTAGAACGACATGTCTGTGGCCTCAAGCCTCCTCTCCATTTATAAGATTATTGTCATTTAATGCCATAGAGTAGGATCGATATTCCATAATAATATATTCCGTATAATTTCTGAAAGGCATCTTTCACTATCCTAAAGCGTCTTTGGATTTCTATATCAAATTTTCCGTCCTCTGTTACTAAACTATTCAAACAGTTAAATTAAAACAATGTATAAAGATGTGATAAAGCCACGTTAATTCTTATATATATATATATATATATATATATATATATATATATATATATATATATATATATAAAGTGTTTCTCTTTATCAAACAGTGACAGATATTACCTGGGGAAGAATCAAACAAGAGAGAAAAAATGGAATAAAGAAAAATTCTCATTGAAAGGAATTATCACATAACCCATTTTTTTTCTTTTTCTCTTTTTCTTCAAGAATAGGCTAGCTGTTCTCACACGAGATTCTACAACATTATTTATTACAGAGTTTTTTTTATTCGTTTTCTGCTGCGATCGAAAAACTTTGCATTTCCCAAAGGCAACGAAGCGGCCATATAATTATTCTCATCTGATCGTCTTTTTACAGTTTTGTCATCTGTTTCGCATCATTACCGTGACTTCCATTAGAGTCTGAGTTCTTATTTTCGTGGGGCTTAATGTCTAGATAGATTGCTCTGAACTGACCGTTTTCAAATCTGCCGATAAAAGAAAGAAAGAAAAGAAGACAAAAAAAAAAAAAGAAAAGAAAAGTAAAGGCATGATCAGAATTAAGAAAGAACAAATTCAGTGTTTTACTTATTCAATTATACCTTGTAGAACTACTTTTCTTATCCTCGGGAAGATCTGCTTTTAACGACGGCTGTAAAACCTTTCGGGACCCACGGACAGGGAAACAGATTTCGTCTGCAGTAAATAGATATTGCGAATCTTGATTACATCTCCCTAAGACGAAGAGAATTGTCAGTAGCACAGAGTGGAAGACAAAAGCTGTACCGCATAAATTTACAGCGTAAATATACAGTATAAAAAGCTAAAAGAGAGATACGCTATTATCTCTTGAATGTGATCAACCTAATAGGCCACGTCCATAAATGGAAAGATAAATGAAGCGGCAGGCCTAAGTTTACCACGCGTATGTGTAGAAATAAATAGTGGAATACAAACCCCATATGAATGCTAATGTTTGTGAGAAATATCTTTTATAACCTACCAGATAAAAACTAGCATGGATGTCTATTCTTTTAATTATTTAAAGGGGCAGCTGAGAAGATAATTAAGTAATAATTTGTCCCGTGGCTTTATATTCTGTCAATGAATCGTACAATGATTCAAGAAAATTTGTGGTTGCTAAAAAATAGAAAACTATGATTTCTCGGCAGCGATTGACGAGATATTTTAACGATATAAAGTTGCATAAAAAAATTCCTGTTCTTAACTGTAAATATGAACTTTCTTTCTTTCTTTATTTTTCGAATTTTGTTTTCTTTCTTCCTTATTTTTTCATTGCTCCCTTTCTTTCATATTCTTTCTCTTTTCAATTATTACTATAGTTTTGTCTTATAAAAACTACACTTCCTTTCGTTCTTTTTTTATCTCTTTCATTGCATCCTTTTTATTCTTTCTTTCTTTATTTCTTATCTCTTTCATTGTCTGATTTTTATTCTATTACATCCTTTCTATCTTTTTTTTCATTGTCTTCGTTTTATTCTTTCTTTCTTTCTTATTTTTTCATTGCATCTTTTTTATTCTTCTAAAAAAATTCTTTCTCTTTTTAAATATTACTTATTGTTTTACCTGAAAAAAAAATGACTATTTTTTCTTTCCTTGTTTCTTATCGCTAACATTGTGCATTTCGTTTCATTCTTTTACATTTCATTCTTTTTTCAATTATTATTACAGTTTTGTCTTATAAAAAAAATTCTTGTTTTCTTTCTTCTCTCATTCATTGCCTCGTTTTTACTCTTTTACATTCTTTCTTTCTCTCTTTATTTCTTATCTCTTTTATTACCGCCTTTTTATTCTTTCTTTCTTCCTTTCTTTTTTTCTTTCTTATCTCTTTTATTACCGCCTTTTTATTCTTTCTTTCTTTCTTTCTTTCTTTCTTTCTTTCTTTCTTTCTTATCTCTTTTATTACCGCCTTTTTATTCTTTCTTTCTTTCTTTCTATTTTTCTTTCTTATCTCTTTTATTACCGCCTTTTTTTTTCTTTCTTTCTATCTTTCTTTCTTATCTCTTTTATTACCGCCTTTTTATTCTTTCTTTCTTTCTTTATTTCTTTCTTTCTTTATTTCTTTCTTTCTTTCTTTCTTTCTTTCTTTCTTTCTTTCTTTCTATTTTTCTTTCTTATCTCTTTTATTACCGCCTTTTTATTCTTTCTTTCTTTCTTTCTTATCTCTTTCGTTGCATCTTTCAAGGATATGATATTGCGTCATTTTGTGAAAAGGCTTGATTCTTGAATATTTATAGTATGTATTTCGTTTTCTGCAAAAAAAAACCAAAAAAAAAAAAAAAAAAAACAAAAAACCAAAAAACAAGGAAAAACTGCAAGGGGATCGGTATTGCGGTAATATTTCATCTATATTTTAAAAGTATACCAGGAAAATGGAAAGCTAGTTAGGCATCCTGTTGATTGTAGAAGGACTAAACATCAGCTGTATGGCAGACTGTATGGTCATTAAGAAGATGGACAACCCAAGAGCTACAAATTGGAAACGTTAAAATACAGGCTTACAGCCATCTCACATTGAACCACACAGACACGAAGCATACACACAGACACACACATTACACAAAAGTGTATATATATATATATATATATATATATATATATATATATATATATATATATATATTAATTCTAGAAAGAAATTCGGATTACCAACACACAAACAGAGAATGTCTCATATCGAGAATATTTCACATTGAACATGAAGAAAAATTAATTATTTTTAATAATATGTAGAAATCTCCACTTTTACCTGAAGACGGTCGCGAGACCAGAAACACGTGTCGTAAAATTATGTAAAACAAAGCATAATATTTTTTCTAAATAAATCCATATTACAACCAAAAACGTTAGCGGCACCTCTCTTCTCTTCTTTTTAATATACATACTTTTCTCTCGTCGGAACCACTACAACATATTTATTTTATATATATATATATATATATATATATATATATATATTGTAATTGGAATTAAGATATTTTAGTTAATGATTATTTTTACCTACGAATTTTAATTTTAATATTCGCCGGATTTTTCTAACTGTTTATGGTATCAGTTTGTAGTAGGATACTGGTTAGTTGGGGAAAGAAAGGGAGAGAGAGAGAGAGAGAGAGAGAGTGTGTGTGTGTTAGAGGGGACATAGTGAGAGATATGGAAAGAAGAAGGCACCGTTACAGGAACTATATTATGGAGGTAGGAAAGCCATGGAAACCAATGAGCTGGCCTACATTCTAATGGTCACACGGCCAAAGTTTGATTCAACTGGAATCCACGGAAAATAACGAAAACGTGAAAAAATCAATCAAGATGTAAGTATAATAAGATAAAAGAGAGCTAATTCGGAACTTAAACTCGTCCATATATCACAGCTCAAAATTTGGCGGAGAGTTTTCAAAGACTTGGAGGGAATTTGTTTACATATATGCGTACTCATGCAGTCATCTGAAAAATTCTGCAAATTTTAAAATTAAAATTCGTAGGTGAAATGGTCATTAACTAAAGGTATCTTAATTCCAATTGTAAAGAAAATTTTCTCTGTTTAATGAAAATAAACATTGAGCTCGCTTTTGTGAATCAGCTTTACCATATTTCAAATTCTATGTTGTGTTAATAGGACTCGCCTGGATTACCAACAGATTAATATATATATATATATATATATATATATATATATATATATATATATATATATATATATATGTACAGCTTTGAAATTATATTTCAATTGAGCACTGTTGAGTGATAGGCTAATTCTATAAACAACAGCCACCTGCGCTAATGCAAAGCTCTTCCGTAAAATGAATGGAGCACTTTGGCTGATTGGCATTTGTTTACATTCGTAAAAACAATGCGCTAGATTTAGCTATGTAACTCTACCAAATGAAGATAGCTCAGTGGTAGAAGGTCTGACGGACACCAAATGTTGTGATTCGATTCTGATTTGTCCTGTCGCACTGAGGATCTGTGATACAGCGAAACACTACTGTCTGTGAATGACATAATATACATACATATATATATATATATATATATATATTTACACACACACAGAAAGAGAGAGAGAGAGAGAGAGAGAGAGAGAGAGAGAGAGAGAGAGAGAAAGAAGCGGAGAGAGAGATCTGGTTGACTGACGATCGGGGTACCATGAAATTTGAGTAGCAGTCTGAGCGTTGTCTCTTGACACGTGTCGCTTGTTAGCGTATTTGATCCGTTTTGATCATTCAGTACTGTCTATTACTGTTTCGGTAGGTGTTTTTTGTTTTTCCTCTCCCACTTTATACTTCCTTTTCCCTTTTTTATTATCTGTGTGTCACTCAGTTTCTAATTTGTTGTTTTTATTTTTTCTTTTCTGAGCAGACTTTGTTTTCTCAGCATTTTCGGTTGTTATATATATATATATATATATATATATATATATATATATATATATATATTTAGAAAACTAGTATGAAAATTGGAAAAAAATTGTGACGCGTTTCATCGGTTAGGATTTCATCGGACTTGGCTTTGTTTATGTTGCCACGTCTACACATGCGCACGAAACGAGAGACGCTGGTAGTTTCAAAATTTGTCACAACTACACCTAAAACAATCAAATACTTTCTATTAGATTAGGCCTTACAACATATTTCCACTTGTTGTTGGTGAGTTTTTGTCCCAGTTGTTTTGATTATCACTCTTTTGTTTGAGCGTTTGGTGTAGTTGGGCCATTTCCGGTTTTGTTACAAAGTTCTTTTTGTGGAGTTATAGTCCAGTATTGGTATCCAACTGTAACAAGATTGACCACAATTTTGACATAAAAAATGCTACTCTGATCAAATTAATTACGACGTAACTGTCTACAGAGTGCCTTGATCGCAAGGTCGTCTACAGTAAATTACACCATTCATCGCAGATCTTCTATTATCAGTGTTGGATACTTATTAAGGAAATTGACGGAAAGAAAAAGAAAAAAGACTCTCAATGAATTCGCCTAAAAAAAAACAAACAACAAAAAAAAAAAAACTTAAACCCCCAGCACCTCTCGTTCGTGCGCATGTATAGTCGTACCAACAAAACAAATTTAGTTAAATGAAGTCCTGAAGGACGAAACACATCACAAGTAATCTTTTTCCACTTTGTCATACAATTTCCACAATCTCTCTCGTCCTCTCTCTCTCTCTCGTCCTCTCTCTCTATATATATCTATATCTATATCTATATATATATATATATGTGTATGTGTGTGTGTGTGTGTGTGTGCAACAATCTATATAAAAATGATAACCTCATGTAGGCAGAAAATTCGTTTAACGGCCATCTTATCACTCTTTTTACTAAACCCCTCTCTCTCTCTCTATGCGCATGTGTGTGTGTGAGGTTGTGTATGTACGAGTGCGAGTGTAGTTAATATTCAGCAAGAAAGACGAGCTCGTAAGCTACTGAAATCTATGATTCCAAAGTGGCAGAGTAAAACATCACATGTTGTTGCTATGAAAACACATTGAAGTCGTCGTGACCGACGTCTAGAAGCGGGAAGCGTGAATTATTTTCTATGATAACGAATGTTGCGTCATCTGAAGTCTGGCCTCAGACAGACAGATTAATAGAATTCGTAAGCATCGAATATAGATAATTCTTCTTATAGAAGCAACTCAAGTTATTTTTCGTCTCAAGGGCTTCTCTGCGTACCACTTGCAACACCTTCCATATCGTATGTAAGAAGCTAAATCCGATTTCTGCTACAGTAATGCAGCCTTAAACAAGATTTTACCCAACCCTGGCAATCCATAGGAAAGAGATTTCTTCTTGAGAAGTTGCCAAAACAAAATGAATAAATTTTTCACTAGGAATAAATAAAACAGTGAAAAGAAATAAAACATAACGAAACATAACGACGGCAAATAAATCGCTTCAAGAAAAGATTACTGATTGTTAAAAAAAAGTGACTTAAGCCAAAGGTTTTAAGAATACATTATAAAATTCAGGAAATTCAATTGCCATTTAATATTGTTATATCATACTAAATCAAAACTGCTTGGTATAGACTTGCCGAAAAGCGTCCCCCGACAATTATTCCCCAAATAATTGTTTAGTTTCAAAGCTTTACATTTTTGTTCTTCTCCGGGGTAAAATTCATAAGTAACAGATGTCATGAGTGATAACGTGCTTGCTTCAAGCTCCATCTTGGTTTATATCAAGCTTAAGGATTTTGTTTAACATAAACAAAACAGAGACAAGCAATGCCATATCAATGGAAGCAAATGAACAAATTTATAGAGTTCTTGGTGAATTAAATTTTTTTTTTATCAATTTTAATCAAGGGGCATCAATATGTAGACATTTTTTTAGTAGGACTTTGGTCTTATACCGATAGAAGTATTTTTTTAACTAAATTTTGATTTGATTTTTTTAACGGTTTATTTGATTTTTTATGGTTTATTTGTTTCTTTTTATTTGATTTTTTACGGTTTATTTGTTTCGTTTTATTTGATTTTTTACGGATTATTTGTTTCTTTTTATTTGATTTTTTACGGATTATTTGTTTCTTTTTATTTGATTTTTTACGGATTATTTGTTTTTTTTTTATTTGATTTTTTACGGTTTATTTCTTTCGTTTTATTTGATTTTTTACGGTTTATTTGATTTTTTATGGTTTATCGTTAACGTTAGTGAAAGCCAAGAAGTATTTTTGAATTGTAAGAACTTTTTGGGGGTAATACTAATTTTCTGACATAAGTCCTAATATTTAACCCATAGTTAGGAGGAGAAAAAATGGATTCATACCTTTTATCAAGGACATTTGCACGTAAGTAAAGTGGATATAACAAACTCGACTTGAATTCGAACTCGGCTCTGCGATTTGTCATTCCGAGCCGATATCCACTAGACCAGCCGAACATCCAGGTTTACAGCATTGGGTATTATCGAAGCGATCACCCATCTAGGCATAGACAAGTCTTAAATTTGCTTAATTTCGGTGATCAAACAAGAACCGCTGTTTCGACGTGATATAGGCGTAAGCCGACATATTAACTGAAGATTCCACCATAAAAATATACACAGTAATCAATTTGTCATTGTACATTATCTGATATAATCGATAACATTGTTTATTCATTCGTTGCTGCCTACGTATTGTATCTTCTGATATGCTATCAATTGCCAGTCAGAACATTATACGTCTAACAGAATTCTCTCACTAAGCCTTAGGTTAATAATTGAACCCAATACATTTATCTTGTTTGCAATATTCTTTCTAAAGCAAAATTATTTGCAATTAATTTGTCTAATAAAATAATTACTAGTGAATTTACATTATATATATGATGGCTTCCACTCGATGTCGAGTATGACTAATCCGAGATATCATTGTATGTCTTTGTTGTGATTCAACCGAATATGGTACCTTAAACTGGTAAAACTTCTGGCACAAAGATGGCAGACTTCAGACATATACATTTTGTTGTCATTAGGTATATTTCGATTTTGAGCCTTAGTTATGATTACTTTTTAATCTACGGCGAGTCATTCTGCATGTAAAAATAATCTGAGAATATCAAGTAATGCCTGTGCATGATCATTTTAAAAATGGAGGAAGACGTTGTATTGGGTCAATCCTACTCCCTGAGCAAGAACAATGTGCACCCCAAAAGAACAAATTAACGCCATTAAGGCGCTGTTAAGACTTAGATTGTTGTTGTTGTTGTTGTTGTTGTTGTTGTTGTTGTTCTTCTTCTTCTTCTTCTTCTTCTTCTTCTTCTTCTTCTTCTTCTTCTTCTATGTACCGCGTACCTACGGGTCATAGGCGATCATAGTTCTCCACAACGTTCTATTTCGTGTGGCTCTTTTTTCTCCCCACCTTCCGTTCCACCATCCATTCAGACTAGTTCAATAGGCAAGTGGCTCGTTACCTTCCCACACACTCTCTTGACCTCAGTATGCCCCGTGAGAGTTAGGTTTTCCAAGCTTCCTTTCCTCATTATTTGTCCAAGGAATTTTAGCCGTCTTTCCCTAATTTTGAGTATAAGTATACTTTTTGTTGCCATTTACTTTAAGACTTCCTATTATCTTACTCACTCATGGAATTTTAAGTATCCTTTTGTAGAACCACGTTTGTACTGACTCCAGTTTTCTCCTCATTAGTGGGGAAATTGTAAAACATTCGTGTCCATAATACAGATGGATACCGCATTCTTATCTACTGGTCTTGAGAAACCTATTTTCCCGAAAAAATTGTTTTAGGAGAAACAGTAGCACTGGCTGTTGTATCAATGTTATTATTTACTACCCACATCAATCTTTTTATTTTCTACGTTCGCTAATCTTTGTATTTACTACATCAATCGATGTCTGTGTTTATTACCTTCGGCAATGTTTGTAGTTACTATCTTCATTAGTTTTTGTATTTACTACCTTCGGCAATGTTTGTAGTTACTATCTTCATTAGTTTTTGTATTTACTACCTTCGGCAATGTTTGTAGTTACTATCTTCATTAGTTTTTGTATTTACTACCTTTGTCAATGTCTGTAGTTACTATCTTCATTAGTTTTTGTATTTACAACCTTCGGCAATGTTTGTAGTTACTATCTTCATTAGTTTTTGTATTTACTACCTTCGGCAATGTTTGTAGTTACTATCTTCATTAGTTTTTGTATTTACTACCTTTTGTCAATGTCTGTAGTTACTATCTTCATTAGTTTTTGTATTTACTACCTTCGGCAATGTTTGTAGTTACTATCTTCATTAGTTTTTGTATTTACTACCTTTGTCAATGTCTGTAGTTACTATCTTCATTAGTTTTTGTATTTACTACCTTCGGCAATGTCTGTAGTTACTATCTTCATTAGTTTTTGTATTTACTACTTTCGGCAATGTCTGTAGTTACTATCTTCATTAGTTTTTGTATTTACTACCTTCGGCAATGTCTGTAGTTACTATCTTCATTAGTTTTTGTATTTACTACCTTCGGCAATGTCTGTAGTTACTATCATCATTAGTTTTTTGTATTTACTACCTTCGGCAATGTCTGTAGTTACTATCATCATTAGTTTTTGTATTTACTACCTTCGGCAATGTCTGTAGTTACTATCATCATTAGTTTTTGTATTTACTACCTTCGGCAATGTCTGTAGTTACTATCATCATTAGTTTTTGTATTTACTACCTTCGGCAATGTCTGTAGTTACTATCATCATTAGTTTTTGTATTTACTACCTTCGGCAATGTCTGTAGTTACTATCATCATTAGTTTTTTGTATTTACTACCTTCGGCAATGTCTGTAGTTACTATCTTCATTAGTTTTTTGTATTTACTACCTTCGGCAATGTTTGTAGTTACTATCTTCATTAGTTTTTGTATTTACTACCTTTGTCAATGTCTGTAGTTACTATCTTCATTAGTTTTTGTATTTACTACCTTCGGCAATGTTTGTAGTTACTATCTTCATTAGTTTTTGTATTTACTACCTTTGTCAATGTCTGTAGTTACTATCTTCATTAGTTTTTGTATTTACTACCTTCGGCAATGTCTGTAGTTACTATCATCATTAGTTTTTGTATTTACTACCTTCGGCAATGTCTGTAGTTACTATCTTCATTAGTTTTTGTATTTACTACCTTCGGCAATGTCTGTAGTTACTATCTTCATTAGTTTTTGTATTTACTACCTTCGGCAATGTCTGTAGTTACTATCATCATTAGTTTTTGTATTTACTACCTTCGGCAATGTCTGTAGTTACTATCATCATTAGTTTTTGTATTTACTACCTTCGGCAATGTCTGTAGTTACTATCATCATTAGTTTTTGTATTTACTACCTTCGGCAATGTCTGTAGTTACTATCATCATTAGTTTTTGTATTTACTACCTTCGGCAATGTCTGTAGTTACTATCATCATTAGTTTTTGTATTTACTACCTTCGGTAATGTCTGTAGTTACTATCATCATTAGTTTTTGTATTTACTACCTTCGGCAATGTCTGTAGTTACTATCATCATTAGTTTTTGTATTTACTACCTTCGGCAATGTCTGTAGTTACTATCATCATTAGTTTTTGTATTTACTACCTTCGGCAATGTCTGTAGTTACTATCATCATTAGTTTTTGTATTTACTACCTTCGGCAATGTCTGTAGTTACTATCATCATTAGTTTTTGTATTTACTACCTTCGGCAATGTCTGTAGTTACTATCATAATTAGTTTTTGTATTTACTACCTTCGGCAATGTTTGTAGTTACTATCTTCATTAGTTTTTGTATTTACTACCTTCGGCAATGTTTGTAGTTACTATCTTCATTAGTTTTTGTATTTACTACCTTCGGCAATGTCTGTAGTTACTATCATCATTAGTTTTTGTATTTACTACCTTCGGCAATGTCTGTAGTTACTATCATCATTAGTTTTTGTATTTACTACCTTCGGCAATGTCTGTAGTTACTATCATCATTAGTTTTTGTATTTACTACCTTCGGCAATGTCTGTAGTTACTATCATCATTAGTTTTTGTATTTACTACCTTCGGCAATGTCTGTAGTTACTATCATCATTAGTTTTTGTATTTACTACCTTCGGCAATGTCTGTAGTTACTATCATCATTAGTTTTTGTATTTACTACCTTCGGCAATGTTTGTAGTTACTATCTTCATTAGTTTTTGTATTTACTACCTTCGGCAATGTTTGTAGTTACTATCTTCATTAGTTTTTGTATTTACTACCTTCGGCAATATCTGTAGTTACTATCTTCATTAGTTTTTGTATTTACTACCTTTGGCAATGTCTGTAGTTACTATCATCATTAGTTTTTGTATTTACTACCTTCGGCAATGTTTGTAGTTACTATCTTCATTAGTTTTTGTATTTACTACCTTCGGCAATGTTTGTAGTTATCTTCATTAGTTTTTGTATTTACTACCTTCGGCAATGTCTGTAGTTACTATCATCATTAGTTTTTGTATTTACTACCTTCGGCAATGTTTGTAGTTACTATCTTCATTAGTTTTTTGTATTTACTACCTTCGGCAATGTCTGTAGTTACTATCATCATTAGTTTTTTTTATTTACTACCTTCGGCAATGTCTGTAGTTACTATCATCATTAGTTTTTGTATTTACTACCTTCGGCAATGTTTGTAGTTACTATCTTCATTAGTTTTTGTATTTACTACCTTCGGCAATGTCTGTAGTTACTATCTTCATTAGTTTTTGTATTTACTACCTTCGGCAATGTCTGTAGTTACTATCATCATTAGTTTTTGTATTTACTACCTTCGGCAATGTCTGTAGTTACTATCATCATTAGTTTTTTGTATTTACTACCTTCGGCAATGTCTGTAGTTACTATCATCATTAGTTTTTGTATTTACTACCTTCGGCAATGTCTGTAGTTACTATCATCATTAGTTTTGTATTTACTACCTTCGGCAATGTCTGTAGTTACTATCATCATTAGTTTTTGTATTTACTACCTTCGGCAATGTCTTGTAGTTACTATCATCATTAGTTTTTGTATTTACTACCTTCGGCAATGTTTGTAGTTACTATCTTCATTAGTTTTTGTATTTACTACCTTCGGCAATGTTTGTAGTTACTATCTTCATTAGTTTTTGTATTTACTACCTTCGGCAATGTCTGTAGTTACTATCTTCATTAGTTTTTGTATTTACTACCTTCGGCAATGTCTGTAGTTACTATCTTCATTAGTTTTGTATTTACTACCTTCGGCAATGTTTGTGTAGTTACTATCTTCATTAGTTTTTGTATTTACTACCTTCGGCAATGTCTGTAGTTACTATCTTCATTAGTTTTTGTATTTACTACCTTCGGCAATGTCTGTAGTTACTATCTTCATTAGTTTTTGTATTTACTACCTTCGGCAATGTCTGTAGTTACTATCTTCATTAGTTTTTGTATTTACTACCTTCGGCAATGTCTGTAGTTACTATCATCATTAGTTTTTTGTATTTACTACCTTCGGCAATGTCTGTAGTTACTATCATCATTAGTTTTTGTATTTACTACCTTCGGCAATGTCTGTAGTTACTATCATCATTAGTTTTTGTATTTACTACCTTCGGCAATGTCTGTAGTTACTATCATCATTAGTTTTTGTATTTACTACCTTCGGCAATGTTTGTAGTTACTATCTTCATTAGTTTTTGTATTTACTACCTTCGGCAATGTCTGTAGTTACTATCATCATTAGTTTTTGTATTTACTACCTTCGGCAATGTCTGTAGTTACTATCATCATTAGTTTTTGTATTTACTACCTTCGGCAATGTCTGTAGTTACTATCATCATTAGTTTTGTATTTACTACCTTCGGCAATGTCTGTAGTTACTATCATCATTAGTTTTTGTATTTACTACCTTCGGCAATGTCTGTAGTTACTATCATAATTAGTTTTTGTATTTACTACCTTCGGCAATGTTTGTAGTTACTATCATCATTAGTTTTTGTATTTACTACCTTAGGCAATGTCTGTAGTTACTATCTTCATTAGTTTTTGTATTTACTACCTTCGGCAATGTCTGTAGTTACTATCATCATTAGTTTTTGTATTTACTACCTTCGGCAATGTCTGTAGTTACTATCATCATTAGTTTTTGTATTTACTACCTTCGGCAATGTCTGTAGTTACTATCATCATTAGTTTTTGTATTTACTACCTTCGGCAATGTCTGTAGTTACTATCATCATTAGTTTTTGTATTTACTACCTTCGGCAATGTCTGTAGTTACTATTATAATTAGTTTTTGTATTTACTACCTTCGGCAATGTTTGTAGTTACTATCTTCATTAGTTTTTGTATTTACTACCTTCGGCAATGTTTGTAGTTACTATCTTCATTAGTTTTTGTATTTACTACCTTCGGCAATGTCTGTAGTTACTATCTTCATTAGTTTTTGTATTTACTACCTTCGGCAATGTCTGTAGTTACTATCATCATTAGTTTTTGTATTTACTACCTTCGGCAATGTTTGTAGTTACTATCTTCATTAGTTTTTGTATTTACTACCTTCGGCAATGTCTGTAGTTATTATCATCATTAGTTTTTGTATTTACTACCTTCGGCAATGTCTGTAGTTACTATCATCATTAGTTTTTGTATTTACTACCTTCGGCAATGTTTGTAGTTACTATCTTCATTAGTTTTTGTATTTACTACCTTCGGCAATGTCTGTAGTTACTATCTTCATTAGTTTTTGTATTTACTACCTTCGGCAATGTCTGTAGTTACTATCTTCACTAGTCTTTATATATACTACCTCAATGTTTTTATTTACTACGTTCATGAATCTTTGTATTTACTACCTCCAACGATTTTTGTCTTTACTACAATGTTTATAGTTAAATCTTTATACGTCTTTTTATTTACTACCTACATGAATCTTTTTATTTACTGCTTTCATTAATCTTTGTATTCACTAGCTCCATCGATTTTTGTTTTTACTATCTTCGACAATCTTTGGTTGTAACTCGCACCGGGTACCAGAAGAGATGGTTTCACATTGACGAAATACTTTTTTTTTGTTTTTTCTTTGATTTTGTTTTATATTTCTTTATTTTGTTGTTTTTAGGTTTTTGTTGTTTTTTCTTATTCATTCATATCCAGTCTTTCGCTGTTAAAATCTTCAATGTTAAGAAACATTAATACTTACTCAGTTCCATTTCTTTGAACAATGCAACGTATTGTGGACCTTTGACCGATGTTTTTTGAAGTCAACCATCTTTAGCTCGACTAACTAACGATAGTCCAGTTGGAAGCTTAGCCAAAATAAAAGTCTCCCAATTCAATACGCATAATTAGTCAATTGTATGCTTATTCGAGAAGCCAGACAATGAGATTGATATAAATTTACTCTATGGAATTTAAAAAAAAAAGCGCTAATGTACATTTACTAACATATATACCTCACGGATATAACATTGAACTGGTGGCTTTTGTGACGTGATTCACTTCTCAATAAATAGTTGGTAAGATTCTTCAAGTTTAGATTGTTTCAGGGGAAAAAACATTTTCGTTTGGAAAGATAGAGTGCTTTCACAAGTGATGGTCTTTGTTACTAAGGGATGCAAATGAAAGCACAACCCTTATGCTATAAATGGGCGCCATTATCAAGTCAAATGTTTAAAAGGCTTTTTTTTTTTAAATAAACAATAATATATGATGCATGTTAAATACGTTGTACCGAAGATTTTATTTTCAGATTTATATTCTCTCAACAACTACGTGATATAAAATGACAAAGTGGAAAAAGTTTTTTCTTGCGACGCGTTTCGTCCTTTCGGACTTCATCAGGCTAAATTTGATATGTTGGTGCGACTACGCATACGCACAAACAAGAGATACTGGGAATTGAAAATTTATTTATTTTCATTTTTAATCTAACCGATTTCATTTTCTTTTTCTTTTCATCACTTTTGTTGGTAGAAATCAACTATGCTGAGCAGACCTTAATTACTGCTTCCCGGAGAGAACGCTTAATATGGCGTGATCAACAGTTTTTTTTTAACAAGGCCAGTTCATGCAAAAACTCGGCCACGTTGACTTGTGACTTCGTGCTCGCACATCCATCGGCGGCTTCTGAATAGTTTCGTATAAGTAATCCGTTCCGCAAAGAACATTCACACCGGTAAATGTAATTAATGTAAATGTAATTAAAAACAGAGCATTTGCTTAAATCATATCTATAAAAATAACGTATAGACAGAATATATATATATATATATATATATATATATATATGTGTGTGTGTGTGTGTGTGCGTGCGTCTATATATGTGTGAGTCCATGTGTGTGTATGTGTGTGTGTGTGTGAATTACAATTAATGAAATCCAAACGATTTATCTCATACAGATGATCATTTCTTCCATGGGAAAGTAGTTTTTCTCTGGATCAATGCATTTACTAAAAAAACTGTTATTTTTTTTAGTAAAAGTAACACAAAGTCTGCCGAATGAACAATGAAAATAAAAAAAAAAACTAAAGCAATAATTCAAAATCATATCGAATCCCGATAAAATTAATAAAACTGATTTTGTCGTAACTAATGTCCAGTTACCACTTTCAATCTGGAAAAACTTACAAGCACGCATTGTAATTTCCCGCGATCGCCAGACTAATTCAACGTGGAGTCAGAGGTGACGATGTGTAATGGCGCGACCATTGAATTGTTTCTAATATGCGATGAGTCACTAGTGGTATGAATGATACATAATTACAGGGTCGGAGGTGTATTATTGCATTGCTAGAACGTAACTTTCGCTGGTCCGTCAATACGGATAATCCGGTAAGTTTGCGGAAGGATAGCTACCAGAAAATTGTTGGTTTTACCTGTAGTAATTTTTCAGGTTTGTTGTAATTCGTTTCTTATCCTCCTTTCCTGATACTCTATTATATGACGTTTATATATATATATATATATATATATATATATATATATTAGTGGTAAATAATATACACATACATATGCAATCATATATCTAAAATATATAAATATATATATTCATACATACATACATATATATATATATATATGTATAAAAATAATTCCAAGAGGATAGAATCCAGGTCGAACTTAATGTCCAGGACAGACTAAGGATATAATGAAAAGGCTTAAACACTAATATTAGTGTTTTTTTCCTTTTCATTATATATATATATATATATATATATATATATATATATATATATATATATATATAAAGTATATTATTATGTATACGGAATAAATTCCAATAACAAACAAATACTATTCTTAAAAGAGTGCTCAATACAGAGGAGAGCAAGTGTAATCATTTATTCGAGAATTATAACACGACAATGTTATAAAATCACAACAAAAATAGCCATTTTGTTTCAACACTTCTGGTGTCTTATCAATGATGACCGACGATGATGATGATGAATAAAAAACCCTTTATTCTACATTCAACACCATCACTTGATAAGAAACAAGAAATGTTGATACAAAATGGCTATTTTTGTAGTGATTTTATAACATTTTTATGTTATAATCTTAGAATAAATGATTATATATATATATATATATATATATATATATATATATATATATATATATATATATATATATATATATATAACGGAGAGTAGACCTAGCTGTATGTAAGAGCCACATGTTTGAGAGCCGCAAGCCATGAACAAAATTTACACATACGTTTTTGTTACATACACATTTTGTTACAAAATAGTTATATGAATATTAAGAAATGCAGGTATGCAATAATATTTATTCATGCATGCACTTTTTAAAACTGTTAATCTGTATTGGTTTCAGTACTCACAAGGTACACAGATTTGAAGACCTAATTTTAAAGCTAATTTGACTACAGTAAAAGGATATATAGTCTTGTCAACGGCGTAGCCAGGACCAGCCGTACATACGTTAATTTTATATCTTGTGTATGACCCCCTTAAAATTAGCTCCCAAATTAGGTCTTCAGTAGTCGCATGATACGCCAGTATATACGGTATATACGGAATGTTTTCAAAATCTTGACTGATGATTGTTTTAAATATATTGATCCTATTTAAAACGGTAAAGAACTACGGGAATCTACCTTTTATATTAACTATGATAAAAAAGTGGGCTTAGCCAAACATATTCCCCCGAGCCGCATATTAAAGGTCAAAGAGACGCGGTTTGGCCCTCTCTGATGTATAAAGAGTGTTGAACTGCGTTAGTGAATGCTGGAAAATCCTCTCACAGGTTAAGATATAGAAACCTTCACGTAGCGGAGATATCGTACTACAGAAAGATGATGAGAATACCAGGGGATAAATATGTGATGCATAACATCATAAAGAGTAGAAATGTCTTTCGTTTTCTGATATCACAATGAAATGTCTACAGAAATGTTGTTCTATAGAAGGATGCTGAGTATATCATGGAGAGAGCGTGTAAGTAACGAAAAAATCAAGACAATGGTTACTTAAAGCTAAAAAGGATAGGAAGTTGTGGAGAGCTATGATCGCTCAGATTGAAAATCTCACTGAAACAGCGGCACTGTATATTATATTACATCCTAATATAGCGAAATTGTTTAGTATCTGTTGAAACTTGACGAATGCATGGAATAATAATGCAACACAAAATGTACTTAGAACAAAATGTATTGAAACAAGAAAGTGTACACAATATTTACATATAGTCTTTTGTATATTCCTGGTAAGACCGTTCCTGGAGAATGTGTTGGCTGAGTCGCAGTCGGGCAGAGCCTCTGGTTGAATCTCTTGATTCCTTCTCTCTTCCCGGTAGCAACCATATTTATATGGTCGGTACTCCACTATGCAAATTAGGTGGATCCTACCACAACAGTATCATTTCCCTTTGAAGTAAATGAAGGGTCGTATTTGATGGCACAATAATTTAGTAATAATGTGCATATGTCTTGCATGTTGTCCATATGCAGTTTGTAAAGCTTTAATAAATTATAAATTTTATAAGACTGTGCTATAAAGCTTTCACTGATCACCGGAATGAAATTCCAACGCTACGATTTTGAACTTAAACTTAATCTTCATACGCACTTTTTCAAAAAACTGTAAGGAAATGGGAAAATATTTTGTGTCATTATTTATCATGTCAAACCCCAACTTTTAAATTGAGTGCAATGCCACATTTCCAAAATCGACCTATTCAAATGCACACTCATTTGTATACAAATGCCTGGGGTAGCTGAAAATTTCTTAGCCCAAGCAACTTTACAGTATCTGAAGAAAAAAGATAAAAAGAAATCCTTTCCTGATTGGAACAAAGAATTTTAGGTACCCTTTATTATCTATGTATTTGTCTATATATCTAACTATCACTTTCAAATATAAATTCAGAGATGAAAATAATTGAATCGTTTTTTCTTTTTATTTCAATAAACCCATTATAAAATAATTAAGTTTAATTTACGATTTGTTGTTTATTTTACGACATATCAATACTTGTTGAATTATTCCATGTCTAATTTTATCTGGGCAACAAATGATGGATCGAACACTTTCGCACAGGAGTCTTTGGCATAGAGTAATAAACTTGGCTTAGTCTGGCATAATGCGAACTATTCTCTGTTAAAGAGGTCTTCAGAGTATATAACCCCATAATATCACTGGACACAAATTATAAGACAAAATGTTTTAAATTTGCATTGTTTATTGAAAATCGCACTAAAACTACTGTACTGTATAATATATTATATCTACATTGTACAGTATAATTTTCCTTTGAAGTAAATGAGGGTCTTATTTGATGGCACAATGATTTAGTAATAATATGCATGTGACTTGCATCGTGTCCATATACGGTTTGTGAAGTTTAAGTAAATTATAAATTTTATAAGACTGTGCTATAAAGCTTTTACTGATCACCGGAATGAAATTCCAACGCTACGATTTTGAGCCTAAACTTAATCTTTAATTTCATTTCCTCAGAAAACTGTAACGATTTTGAAATAAAATATTTTGTGTAATTATTTATCATGTCAAACCCCAATTCTCAGATTGAGTGCAATACCACGGTTCCAAAATCGACCTGTCCTATTGTCGCAGAGCTCGTGAAAGTGTTGAAACTTCTTTCAGTGTGTGTTGACATTTTTCGCAACCTCCCAGCCTACCAGTATCTTATTTCACCGATTTACAGTCGGTTACTGAGATAAATACACAGGCTTTCACCTCTCAGTTTCAATTAGTTTTTCCTAAATCACAACGCGATTGTCTCAGACTTTTCAATTAAAATCTTCAATTTCATTGAATATATATCGACCAGCAGAGCGTCTGTGGTGGAAGGCGACTGGGTTTATTTGCCGCTCTACGAGGTCGAATACGGTACAAGGTCGAGTTTGATGTTGGGTCGTACACACGTACGTATGAGCAAAGGCTAAATTTCCCAAGTCCCTGCGGTGTTTGTCGCAAAGGCGTCAAGGTAACTTTGTCCTTTTAGTTTAACAGGAAGATGTCGCCCTGGAGTTGGAGTCTTCGAATTCAAGATACGATTCATTTCTACCGAGTCTCGCCAAAAGACGAAATACAACTATTCCTACTCAGAATTCCGGGACGAGCTAGTTAACAAGACATTCACACAGACTGTTTAAAAAATTAATCAGCTCGATCCTCACTTCGTAAAAGACGTGGCTATGCTTTGTAAATGTCTATTGGAAACAAGTCGATAAGAATGAGAAATTTAGCAGAGAAAATGTATACTCAAGATAATTAATTACAGTTAGAGTGACAGAGGAGAGAGTTGATGTCATAATGCACCAATAACCGTTCGTTCAATCGCCATACCTTAAAAGTACAAACATTAACTTCAAAGAAGAGGTTTGAATCAAGCCAAGTTGGAATTATTGGATTTTCTAACACCACATGATCTTTTCTTAGCGTTGATGTAAATATTATTACCACATCTTAACTTAACTAGTAAGGAGCGGCAGACAAGTTAAGTGGAGAGGAAAAATTCGGAGATGAAAATAGTAAATACAAGGATAGATGAAAGTAATAAATAAAAAGATTGATGAAAGTATTAAATACAAGGATTGCTTAAAGTATCAAATACAAGTATAGCCTAAAGTAGTAAATACAAGGATTGATAAAACTAAGAAATATAAGGATTTATGACGGTAGTAAATACAAGTATTGATAAAAATAGTAAATACAAGGATTGATGATGGTAGTAAATGCATGGATTGATTAAAGTATTAAATACAAGGATTGATGAAAGTAGTATATAAAAGGATTGATGATGATAGGTAATAAAAAGGATTAATGAAAGTAGTAAACACAAGTATTGATGAAAGTAGTATATACAATGATTGATGATGGTAGTAAATACAAGGATTGCTTAAAGTAGTAAATAAAAGTATTGATGAAAGTAGTAAATAGAAGGATTGATAATGGTAGTAAACACAAGGATTGATGAAAGTAGTATATACAAGGATTGATGATGGTAGTAAATACAAGAATTGATGAAATTAATAAATAGAAGGATGGGTGACGGTAGTTAATACCATGATTGATGACGGCAGAAAATTTCAAGGTTTACTCAAAGTAGTAAATACAAGGATTGATGAAAGTAGCAAATACAAAGGTCGATGACGGTAGTAAATACCAGGATTAATAAAGGTAATAAATACAAACATTAATTAACTTTGTAAATGTAAAGAGTGCTGACAGGAATTACAAAGATAGATTGATTTTTTTAATTTGTTTTTACGGCTTACCAACCTTTCATTGGTTATTTAAAGCCAGTAATAATTTTTATATTGCAAGAATGCTTTACTGATACACGTCTTACTAATTAATCTACAGATGGAAGTAGAAGTGGTTGATTCATAGCGTTCCGAATGGGTTTTGCACGGAACTGCAAATAAAGATAAGACACAGATTATCTCTTAGTACGATTTGCGTGTACACCATCACTCCCTTTCACTGTTGAATCATCCATGTACAGAAGCTCATTAGGTCAGTTACTTGTTGTTTTCCCTTTGTCCCCCTTGCCTTCAATATGTCCTGTGCGTGTCAAAGTCCCCAAGTACTCTTTCTTCATTATATGTCCTAGAAGTATTGAACGTATCCCTTTTCTTATTCAATACGTACATATGTTTTTTTCGTGTTCATTTAACTTAAAACGTCTACTTTTCTCACATGTTCAGTCCAACCTTTTATAGAACCACATTTTTATTACCTCAGTCACTTCTTCATCTGTGAGGAAATTGTCAAGAAAACACTGTGACATAGGACAACTGTTTTGCAGAAAGGCGACCGACCTTCGTTACACACTGAACTGTTGAACGTAGACTCTTCCATCTATGATGAGAGGAACGTCAGTTCATAAGTGAATCGTAAAGTGTGTCGCACGCACTACCGCTTTAACTACAGGTATTCACTCGGATTGAGGAATCAGAGAGCCGAGTTCGAATTCCAGTCGAATCCATTACATTCACTTACGTGCTAATACCCTTGAGAAAGGTATGCATCCTCTTCTCCTTCCCCAGCTATGGATAAATAGCAGGACAGACCGGGTTCTACAGCCTTGAATGGCAACTGGTCTACCGCAGAATTTAGAAATGTTAACCTACTGTGGAAAAAAAACTGTCTCGTCAGTCATGTATCGGAAGATACATGATTGCCTAAGCATGTATCACGCAAGGCACATAACTGACTATATTATTATTCCATGTAATTAACATTTTTTTTTATTATTATTAATCTTTGTTCTTGTGTTTTCCTTGGAATATTATGAACCAGAATATCATGCTTATAACAAGGACCGATATCACATAACAGTTCAGTACCTTTTTCTTTGTTTTTAACGAAATCTTTTCTGATTCTTAATAATTTGCCTTTTGCTATTCCATGTGCCTTTAGATTTGGGTATAACATTTTCCGTCCTTTGTTAAAATATTTCCAGATGTTAAAATTTCGTAATTCCCATCTTGGGCACTTTCTCTATCTGACAACCATAACTTTTTGATTTCTTACGGTCGATATTTAGTCATTTCTTCTTGATTTCCTTTCCCTATCTGCAGTTTTCTTTTTGTGCATGCTGTCAACACTGTGTCATTTGAATATCTTATGTTGTTAAGATTGTATCCGCTAATAATACACAATCACTCAACATCGTTTCATCCGATCTTACCTGATATCTCTTCTCCGTCAACAGTATACCTTGATGAAATCGTTCGCCATGAACCATCAAGATTCGGTCGGAAGAATTTCAAATTAGTTACTGATGCCTGAGTGGATCCCATTCTGCTGTAACTGTCAAGCTCTTCTTCAGTAAGATCTTCGTAATTACCCGCTTTGTTGTTGCCCAGAAAAAGCACTGATAACTCTCTTGAAGGCATTTCAAGCTTCCTTTTATAATTCTGCCATTTTAAATCTTAGAGTTTCGGATGGAATCATTTGTGATCCAACAAACACACCAGTATCAATCCTTGCGTATTACTCATTTTTCAGTATGGGCTTCACTATTACCATCTAATGCGCAACGAGTTTTATTAAAAAATCCTCGTAACCCGTTAGGATTGTAGGGGTACCACGTCTACTAGCTGACCCCGACCAACTCCTGGCTGGTTTGAATTCATTCTTCATACTCCTAGACTGGTTGCCAACAAGGCTATTTTCCCTTAAACTTCAATTTCTAACTCAGCAATTTTAAATCGGAGAGTCTCGGATGAAAGCATTTGTGAACGAACAAACGCAACAGTAGCAATCCTTGCGTCTGACAACTTCGGAAATATTTCTCGTATTTTAGCATAGGTTTCACTATTGCGATATAAATGCCGTGCTGAATTGTCCTGCTATATATCTATAGCTGGGGGTGGAGAACGATATGGATTCATACCTTTCCCAAGAGTAATAGCACGTAAGTGAATGCAACGAATTTGACTGAAATTCGAACAAATCGCAGATTTTTCAACGCGGACCGTTATCCATTACTTCAGCGTGTCTACTTGTTTTATAAGGGAGAGTTTAATGTAGACTTGGCGCAGTAAGAATTCTATACCGGTACAAGAGCAGGCTGCAAAACATTTTTTATCATTTTATCTTCACATAATGGTCTGCCCTGGTTCTATTACTATCCCAGAAGCAGAAAAATCAAGAGTGCTTACTATACCCACCCTGCAATCAGTGAGAATCTCATCTTGAATTCATCATATACACCCCACTTGAAATCATCAAATACATCCCACTTGAAATCATCATATACACCCCACTTTTAGTCATCACATTTGATCTTTTCCAGTAAAATTATTTACATCTCTTTAATCTTCTTTTGCAACAGAAAGAACACTTCTAATGAGAAACATAAAAAGATAGATGAAAATCCTTGGAAAGAGGGCTTGGAAAACATAACACTCACAAGGCATAATGAGAACATGAGCGTTAGAGGGAAGGCAGCGAGCCACTTCCCTGACGAGCATCGGAACGGAGTGGGAGCCTTAGCATAAGAAGAAAAACTGCTAAGAGCCACAAGTTATAGGAAGTTAGATTAAAATGAAATGATGCAGCACATAGACACAGTGGAGAACAGGGATAACACTGAATACAAGTTACTGCCATAAACTGCTGCCATTAACCAAGCTGTTTCTGTGAACTTATTTTTTCAAAGAGATCTCTTACATCCGTACAGAATCACAGACAATAAGTAAAACTGGGTCAAATCTGCATGCTGTATTTGTTACTCCAAAACTGTCACCTTTGGAATCGAGTCGGTTCCATTCTTCCAGTTTTGATGCTAGCAGCTCTT
This sequence comes from Acanthosepion pharaonis, assembly GCA_903632075.3. Classification (NCBI taxonomy): domain Eukaryota; kingdom Metazoa; phylum Mollusca; class Cephalopoda; order Sepiida; family Sepiidae; genus Acanthosepion; species Acanthosepion pharaonis. The sequence continues at coordinate 549,884 of CAHIKZ030005407.1, read as the reverse complement.
ACCGAGTGTCTTAGATGGTCATCAATTTCTTGCTGGCTTGGGAAGCTGGGCTCTTCTCATGAATATATTGTTCTCTTCTCAATCTTCATCATAATCTGTTATTTCCTTGTCGAATTCATTTGTGGGTTAAAAAGGGCGGGATTGAACCGGCGGTATTTTGTCATGTGATACTGGGATATCGGGATTCGATACTTCTTCGATTATCCGAAAACCTTGGGACAGGATTCGAAAAAAAAAAAAATTGAGATAATTCAAAATTTCGGATAACTGAATACCTAGATTATGGAAAGAGAATTAAGAAAAAGTTATTTTCTGAAAGAAATGTAACCTTTATATCATCAAATAACATTTTTAAACGCTTTGTTCTCGTAGTTGTTCAGTTTATTTTCTTTGGAAAAATGAGTTAGTTTTTGCCTGTTACCTTCTAACCACGCGTTTTTCCATCCTGGGTATGACAATAAACTATATCTAACAGCAAGGCCTCTGATTGGGAGGTCTTGATTAGCGTGGAACCACCTCTTCTTTTTTTCCGAGGTCCATCCTAATCCAGGGTGGTAGCACCTGTTAGGGTCCCAACTATGGGCAAATAATTAATACCCAAAATGGAATAAAAACACTATGAAAGTATGAAAATACATTTTTGTAGTAAAAATGCCAGCAATACATTTTTGTAAATTAAATTACTAATGCTCCAAAGAAAATTAAATTTCGGCATTAAATGATCCATAAAGAATTGATGTGCCGCGAAACAAACAAACAAACCACACATTTTCCTGTCGCTAACTCCTGAAACCGGATTAAAGTAAACATATTTGTAAGGGCGATTCCTGGTTGAAAGTGAAACCAACTTAAACATTTGTCAAGCATAATCATTACATCAGTGTTTGAAAATTAAATTTTGAACCTTGATCTTGGCTTTCTAAATTCTCAAATGCTTGTCTCAGCTGAAAAATTAGTTGGGATCATTGAAAATATCCTGATGACGTCAATGTTTCTCTTCACGTCAACTCCAGATAATCAAAGTCCAGGAAATCGAGGTACGGATAATCGAAGTACTGTCGTCCAGTTTCTTTCTATCTTGTGATATTTTATATAAATACGTCAGTCATACGGAAGTAGCAGTTATTGAGATGGTCTATGGGTTATCGCCCGATACTCGAAATAACAAACAAATAACATCCATATGTCACAGCTACCACAGATTAAACGAAGGGTGTATAGTTCGTCTACAACGGGGGTAGGCAAACTTTTCAGTGCAAGGGCGAAATTAAAAAATTCACAATTTTATTGGGCTGCATGGTATATTAACCCAAAAGAATTAATATTTAAAATAGACAAAAAAGGCTTTAAAATGCAATTAATTTTTATTAATTGATATTTTAAAGTACTGAAGATTCACATGAAATGCATTTAATTGAAAGACAAAGCTTAATAAGTTAAAGATTTACATGAAACACATTTGAAAGACAAAATAACCTTGTTTTAAGAAAAAAATATTTTATTAATTAATATTATAAAGTAGAAAACATTTATTTGAAAAACAAATTAACTCTGCGTAAAGAAATAAAAAAAAACAATTCTTACTAATATTTTAAAGTAGAAACTTCAAACATATAAAGTAACTAAATTTAAAGAAAAAAATTAATTTAGATTTTAAAGTAGAAATTTCACATGAAACAGATTTGTTTGAAAAACAAATTAACTCAGCAACAGGAGGATCTCAATGGCACAATGAGAATAATGTATCTAACTGCAGTCATGTACCAGTTTGTCAAAATTAAACGTCAAGTTACTTGAAAAATTATTTGGCGTTGCTTGGTAACTTTCTCTTTCAAATTTACTAACATTTGGCCAGCCGCATGAATTCTTTTGGCGGGCTTCGTGTAGCCCGCGGGCCGTAGTTTGCCACCCATTGGTCTACAATGACACAGCCAAAGTTCTTTTCATATACTATATAATATATGGTTCTCTATGAAATAAATATTTGACTTCTTTGGTACCAAGATAATGTCCAAACAATTGACAGAAGTTGTTGACAACGTCTAGAATGCATTACTATTCAATCTGTAAAGAAAAATATAGAAATACAGAAATCAATGCAAAGCAGCCAAGGAAACAAATATGAAACGCATATGATAAGCATGTTCATGGTATAACATAAAATATTGATGCTGTCATTTACGTGCAAGCATTTGTGATCGAACAAAAACACCAGTAGCAATCCTTGCGTCTGATAACTTCGGAGAAATTTCTCGTATTTTAGTATAGGCATCACTATTCTGATATAATGCCGTAGTGAATTGTCCTGCTATTTATCCATAGCTGGGGGGGTAGAAAGAGATAGTAAAAACATGTTCATGATATAACATAAAATATTGATGTTGTCACTTACGTGCTAATACCATTGGGAAAGGTGTGAATCCTCTTCTTCTACCCCCATCTATGGGTAAATAGCAGGACAGACCGGGTTCTATAGTCTTGGCTGGTAACTGGTCTACCACAGAAATAAATGGCAACCTACTACGGGGAAAAATCTGCCTCGTCAGTCATGTATCGTAAAAGACATGCTCGCCTAAGTGTGTATCACGCACGGCACATAGCTAACTGATGAATAGAAAGATATTGTACATAGCATGGCGGATATATGCAAGAAACATAAAAACATTAAATGAAACAATCTTGTTGTTGTTGTTGTTGTAAGCTATCACGGCTCCCCTCAACTTTCTCTCCTTTGTAGCTCACAGTAACGTTTTTGTCATCAGTCCCACCATCTTTCCGCCACCCATTCACACAACCACGCCAGGTAGCTGACCTGTTCCATTCCATGCCATTTTCCCCTTCGCTGTGTCATATGAGTGCAAAATTATCCATGTTTTCATTCCTCATTATGTGTCAAAGAAATTCCAGTTGTGTCTTTCTGATTGTGATTTTTTGTTCCCATTTTCCCTTAGAATTTACGCGTACGTTCATAGTATTCTCAGCATCCTTCTGTAGAACCAGGTATCTGTTGTGCCCAGTGTTCCCCCCATCTGAGATGAGATTTTTCGGCATTAACTACTATTTCATGGTAATATTAGTCGTTTCATTACAAAAACAAAACACCCCCCCCAAAAAAAAAACATTTAGCATTCATTGACCGAGCAGCCAGTACTACTGTCGGTTGAAATTTATAAAATCTTTTTTTAAAACAATTTTTCAGGATAATAGGTTTTTCTAGTCCAGTAGCTGTTATCGTCCTTTCCAGTATTAATGGGTGTTTCCTTCCTAAGCTGTTGTTTCATCCAGTGTGGAATGCCAACATTTGGAATATGTCATTATTTTTTCTTCGAGTTATATGTTCTATCAATTTTAGTTGTTGCTACTGTTGACATTCTTCAAATGATGCGCTTACTGTTATTTGGTATAGTTCTTTGTGATCCTGCAGTATCAGTCCACAATGTTCAAAGAAGGATGATCTTTTCCAAGACCCTCAGGCTTAATTCGCTGAAAACAATTTCTAAGCACTGATCTTAGAAAGCAATTGTATACAGCTTACAATTTAGACATTTCTGAACGGATTCAGCGCGATGCATGAAGTTCATCTAAAGACATTTATCTGACGAAGATATTTAAGAATATGATTCGAGTTTTCAGGTTGATGTTTTGGTCTTGTCATAATTTGCTGTGTTGGGTTAAACTAACTTTGGTATAATTCTATTAGGTTGGTGCAAAAATAATGACGTAAGAATGTCGTTTTTTTAACGTAGAAAAGTGCGTCAAAAACGACATTATTACGTCATTATTTTTGCACCAACCTAATATATAGACTTTTCTTTTCTCCTATACTAAATTTGTTATAACTGATCCATATTCCAAGGTATTTGAAGTGTTTAGTATTTACTAATACCATATCCTCATTCTTTCAGGGTAGGTGCCGTCACTGATTTTGGATTTGGTTTGGAAGGTTTTATTTTGACTTCTATTTCTTGGAACACTTGATAGAGGATTTTGATTTTTTGTTTAAGACCATTTTTATTCCAATTACGAATATCTATCGAGTAGAAACGGCAATACCTAATTTTGACACGTAGTGTAATATAAAGTTCGGTGTATCGATACTTACTGTAAGAAAAATATCGATTACACCGAGTCAACCCAGCAGATGATGTATGCAGCACTCTGTAGAGATTGAACCCACTAAAAATAACTTATGAATCTAGGTTACTAACCACTGCTATACAAGCAAGCACTCTTTTCTTCTTTTGGTTCATTCCAGCCAATTTTGTTTTTCAGTATTTTATTGTATTTTTAGTAAAAATATAATGAACCGGTGTATGTAGGGGTGGGGTCGTAAACCAGATGTGTAGGGGCTAAGTGTAAAAGATTCCTGATTCTACAATATTTATGTGATCCTCTCATGAAATTATTTTTTTTAGTTTTATTATAATGTTTCTGCAAACATTAAAATGTGTAACAAAATTTTGACATTTTTTGTCTTTGGTCAGTAACTGCCTAGAAAGCAAAGGAAATGACAATGATTCCTTTCAAACTTTGCTTTTGTGACCTCGACATCGATGTTTTTGAAACTAATCTTTTTCCCATTACATTCCAGACAGATCCAGCGCTGGGTTTTTGCAATGAAATTTTCTAAAACTTCGAGTGACCACGACGTGCTGTAATGGTTAACAAGCTTGTGTCGCTAAACCAATTCCGACTGAATAGTGAGATCGACCCTCACTGGATGCTCCATACTTTCAACTTTATGCTACGCTTAGTGAATCGAGTGGCACTTCGAGGTGCTGTAATGGTTAACAAGCTTTTCTTTCTAGACCGATTACGACTGAATAGTGAGTTCGATTCTCAATGGATGTTCCATACATTTGACCTTGTGCCACATATACATTACGCTTAGTAAATGGAGGGTCATTTCGAGGGGCTGTAATGGTTAACAAGTATGTCTTGCTAGACCAATTACGACTGAATAGTGAGTTCGCTTCTCAGTGGGTGTTCCATACATTTGACCTTGTGCCACAGGTAAGTTACGCTCAGTAAATAGAGGGTCATTTTCATTGGTTAACAAGCTTGTTTTGCTAAACCAATTGCGACTGAATAGTGACATCGATCCTCATTAGGTGCTTTATTCTTTCGACTGTCAGCCATATCTAAGCTACGCTTAGAAAATCACAATTGTGGGATTTTTGCATAACTTAACGGTAAGTGGCTTAAAAAATTGAATCAGAAGGCTTGGCCTCAAATTCCCATCGAAGATTTCGCTTTGTTTACTTTGGACGTATTCCTGTCTTTTCCACCGGCTAACTAGTGATTAATTAACAAGTCAGATTGGGTACTGTAACATTCCTTGGCAACCAATCTAGGAGAAGAGCAACTGTAGAGAAATTATCGAGAAACCACTGCATTATATTCCACAATAATACCCATCGCAGTGTGCTGTCTATATTAATTAAAGAAAAGAAAACTATAAAAATTCTCGGCAGATTCAGCTTTGAAGTTTGGAAGGAAAGTTTTTGGATCTTCCTAGAAGTTTCAAGAATTACGACTGAATATTGAGTTTCTAATAGTTTCAAGAATTTCTAGAATGATCTAGCAAGGTATATGTCAAAACAAATACAGGAAATGTAAGCTCAACAGTTCAGTTTACTTCTAGCTGCTCAAGTTCAGACAAATCGTCGCTGAATTCTATGTAAATATTTCGTTGTTACTCTTGTGTAATCCTAAAATAAATAAATGCTACTTTTGATAAAATGTCGTTTTCTTCCTACTTTGCGTGAACTAGAATGTTCGCATTTGCCAGTTTTCATAATGGAATTTTAGAATTATCATTATCTTGGTCTCAAAAGCAAAGTTTGCAGAAAATATTAGTCATTTGTCAAACTTTTTAGACTCATTAAAATAGGAAATAACAGTTGCTACACAAGGACAATAATTCGAGTTGCAGTGTTATTATTTAGATTTTTGGTTCATTGTGTAGACAATTTTACTCTCCTCAGTTTATCATACATATCTATAAATGGTCCGGTGCCACTGCTATTTGCTTTGAGCTCATTGATAACATCCAAAGAATAAGCAGCAATATTATAAAGGCTCAGCTTCAGTCACTTTCCCACCGCCGTAAGGTTGCCTCCTTGTGAACTAGATATAGCCGTAAGTTCTATGCTAACAGTTTCTTTTCTCGCACTTCTTGCTTGTGGAACTCTCTTCCGGCTCCATACTTTCCAGCAAATTTTAATCTTCAAAAATTTAAATGCAATGTCAATCGCTATCTACTGTCCTCCTGATTATTGTTTTCTCTTCCCGCTTATTATAAATGTTTCTGTTCCTAATTCTTCCACATCCAGTAACACCTTGTGTCTTAGTGTCTCTTTTGCCTTGCATGGGGTAAAACCGATTAAAAATAACATATGTTTTGCTGTTTGCTTATACTTAGTTTCTTGAATAATGTCTCTAGATTTTTATCTATGACGTATATAGATTTTTTTTAGAGGCTAATGTTTTGGAGAATGAAAATCGATTAAATTTTATTAATTACTAGATTAAAAGCCGCCATATTGGGGGGGGCGTTAAGCTAGCTCCTGCGGAAAGCTATGATTGGGCTTTCGCCTTGTTCAGGAATTTGAGAGTCCCCATGTCTTTGCCTATTTTCAACACTGGAAGCTGCACGGCACTTTCTTCTACTCGCTGCAGCTTTGGCTCTTTTGATTGCAATCTGGTCCTCTGTTGGTGGAGATTTCTTTTTGCGAGGCATACTACTGCCGTGTGCGATAGCAACAATAAACTACAGAAGAGCTCAAATTTCATCGCTGTATTTAAGCATTTCATTAATATTTAAGCTTACCTTTTAAAAGGTCATCGATAATTCTTCTACTGCCAATTAATTTAAAGACAATTTGATGTATGTCCCTACTTTCCATACAAACAATTATTTTTATTTCATGGGCGGCTTTCGCTGAATTTCACATTTAATTCCAATTATTCCCAAATTCATTTCCAAGTTATAAAAATTGTTATTGAAGAAACAAATCGCCAAAAATAACGCAAAAATATCGCCGAAAACAATCGCAGTAATGAAAACTTGAGAATCCAAGATTTCAGGATTGTGAGACTGGATCGGTTCACTAGATCCCGACAATAATATGCATGTACATAAAATGAATGATTATCTGTTACTTATTAAATTTGTTGCACATTGTTATGGTGTAGATACTGGTTTTAACAGTGTTAGATGATGTAGAGGCGCAAATTGAGGAATCGGAGAGCCGAGTTCGAATTTCAGTCGAATCCATTACATTCACTTACGTGCTAATACCCTTTAGAAAGGTGTGAATCCTCTTCTTCTCCCTCCAGCTATGGACAAATACAAGGACAGACTGGATTCTATAGCCTTGGATGGCAACTGGTCTAGGAGAAAGTAGCTCTGAATTCCAAACTGTATGTAGCCCTGGCGTAGCACATAATATCACAGCTAAAGAAGGGATCGGTCGCATTGTCGGTTGACCTACGGATAGATAAATATGACGTAAGTATAACATTTTAAGCACATGATTTTTAAATTTAAAAAATTACATTTTTCCAAAGAAAACAATAGCATAGACAATCTTTTTTAACTCTAACGGAAAATGGTTGCAAAGTTTCGAACCAGATTCTATGGGAAATTCCGGTGTTCTGAAAAATAATAATTCCTACAAGGAAAACATTTAAAATTAATACGAGAATCAACACATCTTCGTATTGTTAGTCTTATTTTGATTGATTCGTTTTTTACGTCTTATCAACCCTTTGCAGATTATTTAAAGTCAGAAAATATTTTTAGATTGTAAGTGTAAGATTTTTTACGAGATAATAATAGCAAGTCTTACTAATTAACCCGTAGCTGGGAGGAGAAGCGGATGATTCATATGTGTGCGTAAGTGAATATAATGAATCCAACTGGAATTGGAACTTGGTTCTTTAATTAACAATCCCGAGACATTGGCCATTACACTTCTAGCACATCCAAGCTTATAGCACCTGGATTTTAGATTAAATTGCTGGTTAATGGAATAGTTCGTTTTCTGGTATAGTAATTGTGAATTCAATCTCTGGGCCGGAGAATGCAAACTTAGACTCAGTGAAACCAAGTCAATACCTAGCAGAAAAAATTTAGATAACCCCCGACATGTACTGCAGGGTGAAAAGCATCTACTCTCATAGATTAAATAAAGAGTTCAGTTTGAAATTTCCTTAAGGTTACATGAACACCTGAAGACGACTGTAGAGTACAACGGTCGAAGCGTTGCGATAATAACAACAAAGATTAGGAAATTAGTCCGAGTTTAAGTAAGGTAAAGAATAATAAATCTTAGTTCTATTATTCTATCCAGATTACCGCTTCAGTTGTTAAAGCTTTTTAAATCATGACGATAATCTCGATGCAATTGGCACCTGTACTTAACTATTCCTGTTGTTGCCGTCAGCGATGTCATATGCATTATTTTTATTGACGTCTCTCTATTTACCTATTATTTCAACACCTTTAATCACGTCTAATCAACACATCAGTAATAAAATTCTTTTACATGACGATTTTCTTTTATCACTTGACTCAGCCATTCGATTCTGAACAGTAAACATCTCCTGGTGTCTTTTTTTTTTCTCGCTTCTGGCGTGACGTCGTTGACGAGATAACATGTTTTGAGGATTAGTGAGCGAAAGTAGTGAATTATCGGAAGTGAATTCGATACAAAAGCAATTAAGGTGAGAGATTATTAGATTACCTGTGTTTTCTAATTTCGGTTGTTCTCCGATCGTTTTGACATTTGTCCGTAGAGTGACAAACAGCGCTTAATCCAATGAAAGAATATTCGAACATCAATTACAAAAGCATCTATCAGCTTGTTTTTTTTATTTTTTTATTTCGTTGGTGCTAAAAAGGCAAATGTCTTCGAAAGAACGACAAATATTACACGGAAGGAAGAGGCGGCAAATTGCTTTGCGCACATGAGCACCTTCCAAAAAACTCATTAATATGTACACAGAACTAAATCTATTTGCATATATTTATATGTATATATAGATATTGCATATATACATGTGTTATACGCATATATACGGATTCATTTAAATGTATATATATACATATATGCCTATGTACATAATGATAAATGAACACATGAAAATAAAACACGCACGAACATATATATATATATATATATATATATATATATATGTGTGTGTGTGTGTGTGCGTATACATTCACACGCACACATATGTATGTATTTATAAACACACACATGCTTATATACACGCACGCACACACACGCATACACACACACATATATATATTAATGAATATTTGGGCAGCAAAATTTCTTTTAAACATGTTTCGTTGAATATGACAAAGAAAATTTAATTTTTTATTTAGTTTTTCTTACAGTTTTCCTTGCTCCCACCAAACGGAAAAATGTAACAATGCTGGAAAAACTGAATAAAATATTAGAATATTCCTTGTCTGTCATATTTAACAATATATATATATATATATATATATATATATATATATATATATATATATATATATATATATAATACACACACACACACACACCCATATTATATATATATATATACACAATATTTTATTACTTCAAACGCTATTATAGTAGACACTTCATATTTGAAATAGGTGCTCCATTCTTACTTATTAAACTGTGTATTATGTCAATCGACATCCAGCCGTATTCGAGAAATCTTAGTAATTAAAATGTGTTCTCCGCCAGTGATCGAACTTGTATCCCACTATTTGATCTGGAGTACTTTATCCCGCGACCATGACGAACATCACAGCAAGCAAAAAGTAAGTAAAAAGGAAAACTGGAACCTTCCTTACTGTGACTTCCTTACTGTGATGTTCTCCGAGACAAAAAAAAAAAATTGAAGTCAACGACTTTGTCTGAACTTGACCTAAACTGAACTGTTGAGCTTACGTCCCCTGTATTCATACTGACATCTACTTTGCCAGAACGTTCTAGAAATTCTTGAAACTTTTAGAAACTTCTCTAAAGTTCTTGAAACATCTCGGAAGTTCCGTTTTCTAATTAATATAGACAGCACACTGCAAAAATAACAAAAAATAGATAATGAAGTGGTTTTTCTATAACTTCTCTACAGTTGCCCTTCTCCTAGATTAGATGCCAAGGAATGCTAGAGTAACCAATCTACCATGTTAATTTATTTCTAGTGGGCTAGTGGGAAAGAAAGGAATGGATTCATGCACTTCCAAAGTAAACGAAGCGAAATCCTCGGTGGAAATTTGAGGCTGTGCCTGCTGACTTCATTTTTTTACGTCACTAACCCTTAAATTACACCAACATCCCCCAATAGTGATTTTTAAGTGTTGTTTTGTTATACCGGAACGTTACCTATTCTATTGTAATAGACTCTCCCACACATAATAAGTAGTAGTAGCGGTTGCCAGTTGAGCTCAGTGGAGTTGACTGAGTCAGTCGATGTCGGACATTGAAGTACCAACCACCCCAACTAGATTGCTGCGTTATTAACTCTTATTTCAAGTTCCTAACGTTTTGTACGTCGGACCCTTTTAGGACCGACTTAGCGAAATACAAGCCTCCACTGTGAAAACTACTCTACAACACATTTAGATATGACAAAGGCCGAAGAATGGAGACAAGCTTGTAAACCATTACAGAACATTTGAAGTTTCCCTCAATTTACTAAGTGTAGCTTACATGTGACACAAAGTTGAAAGTATAGAGCCTCCAGTGAGGATCGAACTCACCACTTAGTCGTAATTGATCTAGGGAGACAAGCTTGCTAACCATTATATAACGTGGAAGTGCCCACGCGCATTTCCTAATAAGTTAAGGTTGTTATTTGGAACTAGAACTGTCCATTGTGGCCATTTTTTTCCTGTACTTTTTAAAAACAAAATAAATATTAGCTTGCTTCGTCTAGATTTTCGTTGCTTTTGAAAACATCAATATGACCAGCTAAAGAACTATTGTCCGAAACCGATCAACGAAACCAATCACTAAGCATATTGTTTATTATTTTTCAATGCATTTGGGATTTTTAAAAAATGCAAAACTATAGTAAACATGATTCCTGAGGTATGACAAAGTTACGTAGAAATTGGCAATTAAATTTTATTGATTGTGTTCACGTCTGTTCCAAGACATATAGATGGTAACATGAAACTCATGAAAATGTAGCCAAGATTCTGATTACAGCAATTGATTTTTCTTCCCAGTCAAATAAAGAATATAACTTGTGATGTACCTGTGTTCTCAGTTGATTAAAGCAAACTTTCTTGGATACATGTTGCGTTGGGTAATTGATTTGTTTTTTACGGCTTATCAACACTTTTGCAGGTTATTTAAAGCCAGAAAATATCTTTATATCGAAAATGTTTTTGGAGATAATAATGATTTGCTGATACAAGTCTTACTAATTAACCCATAGCCGGGGGTGGAGTAGAAGAGATGAGTTCATACATTTCCTATTGTTATTTGGTGTTGCAAAGAGTTTTGTTGGTCTCTCGCTCAACTGCCACCCACACATAATAATCAAGGGGATTGCAGTCTGGGGAGATAGTTGGTCAAATATAAGGGATGATGTGGTGGTAGAAATTGTCTGACAGCGATGACTGGGTTCTCCTGCTTGTGTGACACGGTTCAGAGTCCTTTTGCCAGACATAGGGTCTCCCAGTAGCGACACCCTTCAACTAGGGCAGCACTATCTCATCAAAGACCTTGATGTAGGCCTCCGTGTTGTGTCTGAGGCCTTGTAGGAAGACGAATGGAGACATAACGCCGCCATCACTCGTGATCACTCCAAACACATTCGTAATCACCATTAGTCTCATCCGGATCCTCTACAATGTCCTTAGATTGACACCAGAAATATTCGTATTGGAGCTTCCTGTGCGAATGCCAAGCGATACAGCATACCGTTTCCAAATTTGCATCATGGTGCTCTTTTTCTTGCAGACGGTGCACAACTGACCCTACTATCCTGTTTAGTCGACAAAATAAAAACAAACAACGCGCAGGCGCGAAATTAAAAATATAAAATGACGACAATTTACCCTGCGCACCCTGTATATATGTATAAATAAACCTGTAATAATTCTATTATAATTACTGTCCATATTACTTACTTGCTCAGTACCTGCACTTAATGAATTCTCTACTCAAGTGGTCTTATTACAATTTTTCTGACTGGCCGACCTTTCATAATAGACTTAAACTTGTTACATAATGGATGATGATGATGGGAAATAAAGGCACCTCCTCTCCTTGCAAGAAAAAATGAAAAAAAAAAATGAAAAAAAATGTAAATAGTAAAAATCATTGGAAATTTAGAAGCTTGCTCTTGAATCAATCGGTACGTTTCACTCGAACGATCTATTTCTCTTCCTAACTACTTGAATTCGCCTGCTATGCCAGTAATAGAGGTCGTGGTCTTAAAGGTCATGACACCTCAGCTCCAATCCGTATTGTCAATTCCCCCAGTGATATTAATCAACCAGTAATCCTCCTTTGATCTGTTTGGGGTCGATAGCCTTATTTGGCAGCCTTCCTGCTGGTGTCTTGATAAAATCACCCAGCCTCCTGTGCTGTGATCAGGTTAATAAGAGTAGATAGGCTCATCTAACATTCATTTTTATTGAACAGAAGTAGGGGATTATCCCTTGTTCCCTGTTTGGAACATGGTTCACCGGTTCTTTTTCCCAAGGCCATAATGATTGAACTGTCTTAACTTTTGGGGATCAGACAAATCAGTGACGGCGACTTTCCATTATGAGCTTACCGAGTTGGCAGTCCGTTAGCCGCTGCATCCGACTGGTTGTAATGTGGCCGAACTCTTTAGTAGTGTTTAGACAGTCTACTCTGATCAGCAGTTGCATAGTATCGGGATATTTGTAATGCCATGTCGGGAATAGGTAGACGTCCCTGCATGCATTTTGGTGGGGCAACCCTGAGGCCACATTATGCTATGGTTTTGCTTACATTCTGGACAGTTTGTATTGTCACTGACGACGGATAGTATTAAATATGTCGGTCGGTTTCTTTTTCTCTTCAAAACAAATCTCATTATGACAAATAAAATGAAAAGAAATACGAGAAAACCAAAAAACAAAAAAAAAATCACCTACCCCTCCTCCTCACCTTTCTATTTCCAATATTCATAGTATCCGCTCGAACTTCTGCAGTAGTGTAGAATCATTTCTCTTGGAACGGTTGCCAGATATCTTTGCACTTTGTGAAACCAATTTAAATTCTTCCATTGCTACCAATGCATTCTATGTTACAGGCTATTAAAAAAATTTCAGCATTCACACGCATGAATTTGGTGTTTACATCCGGGATAATCTTCCAATGGCAAGGGAATTTTCCCGAGACAACTTTTTCAAGTACTTTCGACTTTCGTTATTGCACTTTCGTTATTGACTTTCGTTATTGCTATCTCCTTTTCCTTTATCACCCACTTTTTCTCAGGACTGCAATATATTTAGACAAAATTTCTGAAAGTAAACAAACGGCTCTATCCTTTCATCCATCTGCAAACATCTTTGTGTTCAGTGATTCTAATGCGCATCCTGACATATAGCCTAAGCATTCTAATGTTACTGATTTTATCGGTATTCAGACTTTCAATTTTTCCTTTGCTAAATTCCTTACTAAAGTCAGGGATTTCCCTACTCGTTTCCGTAGTAAATCTGAACAACAGGCTTCTTTACTTGATTTATTTATTACCTTTTGCTGAGCTTCGCAATACTGTCCTCTTGGAAACTCGGGTTAAATTGTAGTATCTATTTCCATTTCGCTCCAATCATCTATTAGACAAGAACCTCCTATTCATAAGACAACTTACCGTTACCAGCGTGTTGATTGGCATTAACTCCGTAACTTTTTTCCAGACGCCCACTGGATTGATATCTTTAAACTTCACATTGAGAATTGCGCCACAGAGGTTTCTTCTTGGGTCAAAGCCGGCACATATGCTTTTATTCTTTCTCTGAAATACCACGTGAAATCTCAATCTTCTCCGTGGTTCACACAATCATTTTCTGCCGCTATAGCCCACAGAAACCAATATTTAACCCTCTATATCAATGTGTTCTGATCACAACAGACACCTATTCGTGGCTGCACGTAATAAATGCAAATATGTCCAAGAAGGATCCAAGTATCTGTTTGCTGAGAGCATGAAGCACCGTATTGCATCTAACAACTTGGCTCTTGTGATTACTGTCGGCTCTGTAATAGTGTATTAAATAAGAGTAAGTTTTCTGTTCTTTCTCTCTTCAACCAATTTGAGGTGTCGACATTTTCTGAAAAAAGCTGAATGTTTCGCTCGTAAATTCTCTCCAAACTCTACACTTGACTCAACTGGAGTGTCCTTGCCTAACATCCCACTTAGAACTGAATCTCTGTTGTGTGATGTGCATATAATCCCTTCTACGGTTTCTGCTATTATCTCTAATCTGGATCGCCACAAAGCAGGTGGACCTGATGGTATCCTTGTAATAGTCCTTGAGATTTATGCTTCTGAACTGGCTCATGTTCTCTCCTCATCTGGCGTTTCAGTCTTTAAGAATACAGCTATACCGTCCAACTTTTCCAACTATCAACCTACTAACCTTCTACCACATCTGGTAAACTACACGAGGCCCTAATCAATGCTGAATTAGTCAAGCACCTCATAGCGCATGACCTTCTTTCAAACAAGCAATATGGCTTTCGTTTCTCTAGATCATCTGATGATGAATTGACGATCATTTCGGAAATAGTCTACCAAGATTTAGCCAAGAATGGTGAGGCTCGTAGCTTTGGAGATCTCAAAAGCGTTCGACACGGTTTGCATATAGGTTTGAACAGTTATGGCGTCTCTGGTTAATTTTTTTTAAATGATTCAGTATTTTTTTTTTATCAAATCGCCAAATGAAAGTTATCCTGAATGACCACTCTTTCAGATCCTTTTGTACTAATGCAGGCGTCCCCCAGGGCTCTATACATGTTCCTATTTTTTTAAAAATTTTCATTAATGATCTTCCTGATGGCATCATCTCTCAACTTAGTATCTATGCTGAAGACACAGCCATTTAATCCTGTTTCGATAGTAAATTTGATCAATTCGATTAACGGCTGTATTTATAAACGACCTTCAGTCTGTTGTTAACTGGGGTAATGAATGACCTGTTTATTTTAACACCTCCAAAATGAAACTGCTCTCTATTAATCCTGCGATGCTAACCTCCAGGAGAGTGACTCGTTTCGCCTTCTCGGGCTAACATTCTTGGGTGAGATGAAGTGGAAAGACTATATTGAATTCATTACTAGGTCAGCAGCTAAGAAATTTGGTAAACTGTGTCGTGCTAGACATTTCCTCTCTCCAGAATCTATTTTAAACATCTATACTTCTACTATTTTCCCATGCTTAGAATATGGTCCGGTGTTCCTGTTATATATTTAGAGATTTTTGATAAAATTCAAAGAAGAATCTGCAATAATATTGGCCCTTACCTGGCGTCTCGGCTTCAGTAACTTTCCAGCCGCCGTAAAGTCGCTTGCCGGGGCCTTTTTATTTTTATTTTTTTTTTTAAATACTTTCATGTTATTTGTTCAGATGAGCTCTTAGCTTTTTCTTTTCTCATTCTCTCAGACCCAGTAACGCCTGGTAATGTGTAAAGTGTTTGGAGAGCCTCGATTCACCCGATGTGTGTGGTGACCTCGAGAAGTGAACCCGCGTGAGCCTAACTGTGGTTGGTATGTATTTGCGGGAAAAAAACGTATGGACAGGTGACTATATAATCACCCATCAAGAAAGGAAGGCAGTCTCACAGACATCGCAGACGTGAATGTATGGTTCACGTTCAGATGAACGGACACTGGGAGCCGTACACACGCACATACTGAATAACTGATTGAAACTGCCGAAATACTGAAGTGAAAATGTAATGTTAAATACGTGAATTTAAGTCTCGTGTTAGTAAGTAGTCCGCACGTGTGATCATTGGTCTGTAACCCTAGTTCATTAACATAGTTCTTTGACTAAATATGAAGAAACTTCTACTGGCTGATTTTCGTTAATCAGTATTCACGGTCCCAAATGTGCATTTCCTCTTATTTATAAGCCTTGTAAGGTCTGCCATACATCCTGTAGCTTAAGTATAATTACAGTTTGAGTGCCTGATACAGTGGTTGGCGGATTGACTCATTACCCCGAAAATATTCCATGTGAAGAATTTCGTTTCTTATTTGGCTTTCTGTAGAGAACATCAATGAGAGAGAGAGAGAGAGAGAGAGAGAGAGAGAGAGAGAGAGAGAGAGAGAGAGAGAGAGCGTCGTGTTTTGGAATTAGCAGAATCATTAGTCTATTATTGAACCCCACCGTAGCGAAGAAAATGACCATGCATGATGTTAATGTTTGACAAATTCAAGATGCAAAACAGACACTGTTATTTTGGTAAGTAAATTGGCTCTTCGGATGATCAGAATGTTCGAATGGCTAAGGCAGCTAAAATAACAACAGAAAGGCCGTCTTTTTTTCCTCCTGATAACAACCTGCTGGTTAAAACCGAACAGAGAAGTCGGGAAGTCTAAAGTTCAAACCATAGGTTTAGATTAGCACGGCTCGTTAATCCCAACTAGAAAGAAGACGGGAACTCCTTTCTCAGAGATCAATAATATTTATCTTAAGTGAAATTGCAGCAGCTCTAAATATGGATATTTGCTAAGCTTAAGCGAGGTACAAGAACACAAATCTCGGGCACCTATTAAAGATCAAAATGAAGGCAGCAGCCGTTATCTGCCATATTAACATTGCTCCACAGCGAAGCGCCCAAACGAAGAAATCGATTATTAGTCGTCAACCAGTTTTGTCGTGATTACGCTCGATGTTGCTTAATATAGGAGATATAAACCAGAACTAGTACTTTCAGCGGGGTTTGATCATATGCAAACATCAATGACTGTGCGATGTTAGCTTTGAACTCAGGCATGTTAATTTATGGGCACGACTGGTGAAACACGGTGAAATAAAGAAAAAGTTACACACACACGCACGCTCACACACTCACAAACACACACATACACACATATATATATATATACACATAAACTATGTTCACTCAATAGAAGACACGAGAGAATTCATGTAAGGGTTTACTGAATGTGGTGTGTAATATGAAGATGGATCAAGTGAACATTATCTATCTATCTATCTATCTATCTATCTATCTATCTATCTATCTCTTCATATCTATCTATCTATTTATCAACCAGTTCATTTTCTATCTATTAGACAGTTCATTATCTATCTATCTATCTATCTATCTATCTATCTATCTATCTATCTATCTATCTATCTATCAGCCTCTTCATATCTATCTATCTATCTATCTATCTATCTATCTATCTATCTATCTATCTATCAGCCAGTTCATTATCCATCCATCTATCTATCTATCTATCTATCTATCATCCATCTATCCATCATCTATTCATATCTATCTATCTATCTATCTATCTATCTATCTATCTATCTATCTATCTATCTATGTATCAGCCAGTTCATTATCTATCATCTATCTATCTATCTATCTATCTATCTATCTATCTATCTATCTATCAGTAGAACGCATAGATAATACACTCTAGTCTAATATATTACTATGTACTCATGGCGTAACGTGGCGGTTATCTGAACAGAAGTGGAAATCAGTGTGACGTCTTACAATTCCGGTAGAGTAGAAGATTTTTTTTTATTTTACCCTTTGGAAACTTATGAATCCGTTACTGATTAGGCTCTTTTGCCTTGGTTGGCGTCCAGACTAGTAGAAGGAAAACGCTGCATTAAACACCGGATTGCATGGGTACTGGAAACTTCACGTGTTATAAAAAAACATGTCATGTGCGTTCCTAAATTTAAAAAAAAATCTAAAAAACTAATAACGTGTATTTATGTATATAAATACTTTTTGCAAAAAAAACCATAACAAGAAAAAAAAAAAAAAAAAAAAACATTACGTTTCCTTAATAAAGAGGATGAAAAGCGTCAGCCAAAATAACTTTTTCTTTTGTCTTTATTCACACATATATATATATATATAATGTCATCCACAGAGAGACTGTTTCGCTGTTTACAGCTCATCAGTGCGGCTAGACATCCGTTTTGCCTCTAGCTAGGATCGAAACCCTACTGAATTGGTGTCAGTCGGAGCTTCTAACCACTAAGCCGTCGGCGCACGGTAGGTAGATCTTTAGCGTATTTACTTTTGTAAACGTGCCCAGTGACTGAGAGTGACTCAATTCGCTTACGCGAAGAGTCTCGCTATATTAGCTATAATAGTCACTGTTTACAAACCCACACCTCACTCCCAGAGTGCTCAACTGAAATAAATCAGTTCAACACGAACAAGGCGATAATGCCACTAACATATAAGGGTTACTGGGAGTGAAAGAGAATGAAAAATATTTAGAAACAACCAGAAATCCAATTCTAAACAGGAAACAAAAGATATACATCTTCTCCAACTCAAAAAGACCGGGAGATACGAACCGACGATAGGTGAACCTATATATATATATATATATATATATATATATATATATATATATATATATATATATATATATATATATATATATATATATATATATATATATATATATATATATATATATATATAGACTTCATGAATTTAAACGCAGTACTGATTGGCGGCAATGTCTCATGAAGTTAAATTTGAAATGGCTAGATGTAACTGTAATTTCTATGCTGACAATTTTTTCCCTCGCACTTTACGGCTTCTTGCTTCCCAGTCAACTTTCATCATTTAAAATTTAAATTCAATGTCACTCGTTATCTTCTGCTTTCTCTTTCTTAATAGCTTTTTTTTCACATAATATTATATCACACTCAGCTTCATAGTGGCTTCGGGAGAAATGATTAAAAAATTCATACATATATATATATATATATATATATATATATATATATATATATATATATATAGATAGATAGATAGATATAGATAGATATAGATAGATAGATAGATATGTATGCATACTGTTGCAACATAGGGAAGGTTACTGAATAGAATAATCACAGGAAGGTTGGTAATGGACGATAATAGTTAGGACAAGAACAACACATATAAGTTTCGCCAGCGGAGCGTGGAAGAAGTAGTTAACTTCTAGAAGTGAGTCAAGTGAATTCCACAATGCATCTCTGACTGCAGACCAACATACAGTATTTACTACTGTATTTATGTGAATGGGGACATACCCATTATCGTCTGTAGGTATGCTACTGCACACACACACATACACACAGAGACATACACACACGCACACACGTACACAAACAGATATATGTATATATATATAAATCTCATTGATACATACTCAGATATTTATTTTATTCACAGATAAATATGTAATCAAAGCGTTTCTAAGTAGTAGGGCTGCCATAGAAACGATTGTTTTCGTAGTTTTTTTCGGTTTTAATAAATTTCTTATAAAACGAAACGTTGACAACAGGATGCTAAAATTATAAAATAATTATTTAAATTTAAACATCTAAATGCATTTCAATTATTCCATCTCACATTACTTTGTTGGGATATTTTGTCATTTTATTATATATATATATATATATATATATATATATATACCTGCTATGAGTAAAATAACAGGACATACTGGGTCCTATAGCCATGGGTGACAACCAGTCTAGCCGAAAGAAGCTGAATTCAAACCGGATCGCACTATACTAATAGTGTGTATATACATGACTTGAGGCCACTATCGAATCCAAATTCCCTCTTAAACTCCTACTATTAGCAAGTCCTTGGAGGCGGGATTAAAAGAAGCCCAATGTTCAATGGATAAATATATAAACTAAAAACTAAAAATAAAATAATATATAAAAATTTTGTGACGTACGATAGCCGTTAACAATTAAGTATAACTGAAGACTTCAATGCTAAGATAAAACAATACTTAATTACAACCGCAAATAAATACTTAACAAGAACAAAGAAGTAAAAGTCTACCAAAGATAATGAACCATTTCAGTGAATACCTTGTTAGTAGCGCAGTTCGGTTTAACGTCCGGCAAATCGTAAATCAAAATCAAAATCATGGACGCATAATAAATCACATTAATTCTACTGGATAGTTCCACTCAATAAACACCTGGCGGAAACATATATTCATAAATCCAGAGTGTCACGCTCGAACCACGGCGTCGGTAGTTACTCTTTTTCTTCCTATATGACAAAATTATGATAAATAAATAAATAAATAAAAAATACAAAAATTTAAAATTGTAGGGATATTATTATTATTACAGATAAATGAAAATCAAATATACAATAATAATAATAATGAAAATAAAAATAAAATAAAACAATAATATAAAAACATTGTAAAAAATAAATTAAATAAAATTTAAAAATAATAAAATACCCCCAGCATGCAACAAAAACTGTTCCTGTCGGAAATACGGACATCCCGCCAAAAGACATTAAATTTAATCTCTTTGCCAAGAAATTTGGTAAGGGCAACACGTATTCAATTTCTCTCTGTGATATGGCTTGTAATACTACGAAGTAAATTCTCCATTTTATCGCATGTACCATCAAACAATATGTATTACTTTATGCATATATTCATATATAAATATATATTGATTAAAATGTGCAGTATTTTATACTGATATTCATATATATGCATTTATATGCTAAAACGTATATTATAATATGCTATATTTTATACTTCATGCATAAAGACAAATTTATTAAAATGCGCAATATTTTATACTGATATATATATATATATATGTATGTGTGTGTGTGTGTGTGTGTGTGTGTAAAATATGTGTGTAAGTAATCCAAGTGAATCTTATTAATATAAAATATTAAAACTCATTCCAAAAGTGAGCTCAAAATATTTATTATAGAGTCTTAGAAATGAATTACATAAAATGAAATTCTATTGAATCCCATTTCTATGGTCATTTCGATCAGCGGGATATATATATATATATATATATATATATATATAAATATATATATATATATATATATATATATATATATATATATATATATATATATATATATTGAAATGTGCAATACTCTATATTAATATCCATATCTATATACATACATATATATATATATATATATATATTAAACTGTGCATGATTCTATATCTATATTCATAGTGATCGCTCATATCTAATACTATAAATATATATTCATATATGAAGAATCTGCCTATCTGTCTGTCTCTCTTTTTATATATAATACACCACGATGCTCCTGTTAACACCACGACACTGAACACAGTGCATAACCTTGTCTCGTGTGGTCGCTTATTGGACCCTGGAGGTGTCATCCGATCAGTCAAGTTTTCAGATGTGTCGGGTAGGGGTTGGGTGTGAAGAATATCCCATGAGGGTAATGACCTCATTATCAATTAGCGTGCAGGCTTCTGGTACGTATATTATTGATGGATTTGTTCACGTGCTCTGGATTGAATCTGTTTGCTTAAAAATTCATTGATGGTATTAGGGGTAAGCTGCAATGTTTCCTAACTTTGTACCTAAGATGGGTTATTCTAACAGGAGAGTCTACTGTCAAGATCATCAGAAGAGGCTTCAGGATCATTCTGGAGATTTTTTTCGAAAAATGGTGTGGTTAAAACATTCACTAGTTATACGCCTGATCGAGTATTTTTGAACTTGTCCTAATCACACAACAGATCCTTCATCTACATATATTAGAGTGTACTTGTAGAGTCAATGTTATGTCAGGCTACTATAATAGCCGGGTTAGATGGGTTCTACACGATACTAAGCACTTATCTCATAACTTGTGTCACGTCAGTATATATGTAAGAGTCCGGTCATCTTGTATGTTTTCTTGATTCACCTAAAAAAAAAAAAAAAATGGACGAATGAATTCCATTCAACATGTAACATTGTTCCTTCCACGCCTTTAGCTGCCACGTGAATAAAGGATATCCTGGCGTCATCTTTTCATTGGCCCACCCGGGCCTCAAAAATAAATTGCATTTCAATCAGAATAATTGGAAAACTTCAAAGTGGAATATTAGAACGAACCTGATCCGGAAGAAAAAGAATTGTTTCAGAATATTAAATATGAAAGTGAATTTGTCGGTTGCTAAAAATAGGTTCATTAGTGGAAGCCACCCGAAAATGAAATGAGAGGCGGGAGCAGAAATTCCAAAACGAGGCAAATGTGAAATCATTCGTTATTAAGGCAGTCATCTCAAACAATCTTTATCATATCTATAGAATGATAACTATTAGGCGAAGACAAGATAACATTTCAGTTTTGTTTCATTTTTTTTTTGGTTTTAATACTAATGCTCCCTCAGTTCAAGGTCCAAGAGTAGTCCAAGAGAGAGGGTTACTGTACGGGGTTGTATGAGCGTAAGAAAAGACAAAAATTGCTGTTCATGGGGTGATGTCGAAAAAAAGGACGGTTACCCCAAACTTGAAGATGTCAGTCAAGACTGTAGTCACTGGTAAGAAGCTGTCCGAGTGGATGTTTTTACTAATGGAATTCGAAGGGAATGCTATTTTCAGGGTTGGTGGAATCAAAGAATGTAGCTAGTCAGAACACTGATAATGGAAATGGTGATAGAGTAGCGAAAGGTTTACAACGTCTCTTACAGAGTCATTGGCTATTTGGCTTCAACAATAGAATTAACAGTCAACGGTTCAATGTTTTATCAGTATAGAACAGTGATTTTTCAACCACTCTACTCAGGCACACTAATGTGCCGCGCGCTTCTGTTAACGGTACCGCCACATTTTGTCACGGCATACATATATGTCTGAGGAAGTTGTAATAGTCCAGTATTACACTTGTGTTTCAAATAATTCTTTTCACTATTCGATTATGTTATTTTGAATACTCTATTGTAATATTCATTTTTAAAAAGTATTTTTCCTTTTTTAATTTAACTTTGTAAATTTTCCGTTATTGGAATAAATAAATAAGAACCTTTTTCATACAATTAGGAGTCAACATTCTTTGTTTAATTCAAAAGTTTTACAGTCATATTATGAATTAATATTATTGGAGTTTCCGATAACCCTAAAATGAACGTCTGCTTATCGCACATTCGACAAAACAGTGAAGAAATCGTAAAAAAAGCAGTCACAAGTTTCATACTAAGTTGAATAGTTGAATATAAATAGTTGAATATAAATAGTTGAATATAAACTTGGAAATAAAGTAAGTTCATACTTGTGTGTGTATTTTTTTTTAAAAAAAAAAACAATATGATTTTATTTCATAACATTTAAATGTATAGCTTTTGAAAATTTCGCTAAGTGTGCCATGATAGTTTTATTTCCTCCGATGTGTGCCTTTGCTTAAAAAGGTTGAGAAAAAATGGTATAGAATATATTGTGATTCTCGAAGAATCTCAAATAATCGGCTATCTGATAGTTTTTAGTGAATTCAATGGGATTTTATGGAAGTAAGAATAATCGATTAAGAGGGTATGTAGAAGAACCGACCGGCACCTCGGCCTGGTGTAATGGTTAGCAAGCTTGTCTCGTGATTTCAATCCTCACTGGGTGCCCTAATACATTCGGCCTTGTGCCACGTCTAAGCAACGTTTAGATAATCAGTATCTAGAAGTAGCGGTCCGAATAAGATTTTTCGTCTTTTTTTTTCTTTTTTTAAATTCACTAGGCAATAAAGCCACTAAAACGCAAACGGGATACGAGAGTGAGAAAACAAGAGAAGAGAGAACAATATAAGAAAGGGGTTTACGAAGGCAGAAGATTGATATTGCATTTAAATTTTTAAGATGAAAGTTGACATGAAAAGCAATAAGCCGGAAGATAATTCCACAAGCGAGAAGTGCGAGAGAAGAAACTATTAGCATAGAACTTACGGTTCATTTCAACTGTATAATAATGAAAACCTTGCTGATAATCTAGTATTGTGCTTAAATTCATGAAATCTAGGTACCACACAGAAAAGTTAATCGAAAAAGAAAAGAGATAGGGAAGCTACGTTAAGGCGATGGGAAATTGACTGAAGGCGAGATGCCAGATCAAAACCAATAACATTGCAGATTCTTTTTTTGTATTTTATGAAGATTCACTATATATGTAGACGAAAGCACCAGGCCATATTTAGCAGAAGCACCAGGCCATATGTAGCAGCAAACCATGGGCGAATGGTTGACTTATAAATTTATAAGATAGATACTGGGTTTTAGATGTAAAGGTTCGAACAGGCGGAACTAGAAAATGAAGCTCGTCAAAATATGCTTGCGATGTCGTGTCTGTGATAAAAGGGGTTGTGTAGAAGAAAATAATTCACCTGCAAGGCCGCGTAAACGCTTTTGGAAACCGGGGATTGGGCAACGCTATATATATATATATATATATATATATATATATATATATCGGAGGACTAAAACTAAAACAGACATATTACGTCTAAATTATTTAACCTAAGAATGAAAATATGCTGTCCATCCCCCCTCTCTCCCCTCTCTCTCTCTATATATATATTTATGTATTTTTTTTGTCTTTTTATTCAAATTTAATTAACCCACCTATTAAATTTCTTTGTCTGTCTGTCTGTCTGTCTGTCTGTCTGTCTCTCTCTCTCTCTCTCTATATATATATATATATATATATATATATATATATATATATATGTATATATATATATATATATTTACCCATTATCTGCGAATATGTGTGCGTACTTTTGCATACTATTGGGTGTATTACAACCAGTTAAACGTGTTTGCCGATTACAAATTCACATAGATAAAACTATATATATATATATATATATATATATATATATATATATATATATATATAAATAAAAATATAAAATAAAAGGCTTAAACACTAATATTCCATGGTCATAATTTATTCTCCTGAATCGTAAATACGATCCAATTCATCAAACCTACAAATTCATCAGACCTGCAAATTCTATCCTCTTGGAATAATTTTTTTTTATACAGATATATTTGTATGTGTATGTATGTATGTATGTATGTATATTTTGCATATGTATGTGTATATTTACCACTAATATTATTTATCTATCTCTATTATTATATATATATATATATATATATATATATATATATATATATAAAACACTGAAATAAATAGTTCAAATATATAATGCGGTTGATAAGAATTTCTGACGAAACAGACGCAACAATATGCTAAAAATTATACTAAACTTATTAAAACAGACACAGCTGCTGTAAAGACATTAGTTTCGCTATATCTTTGTGGAAGCTACACCGATACCAATAAAAAGACTTTGCCAAATTTAATACAAAAGTCATTATAATTATATAATTATAATCATGTGCAAGTTTCTTACATGGAGACTTGCGTACATATGAAATGCTACTAAAAAAGCACTGCAAAGAAATTTTTTTTTTTTTGCCTGCCATGAGCATGGCTGATACAATGCTCAAGGAGAACAGGAATTTAAATTTGTGGCCTTCTAGTGCCAGAAATAAAGACACAAAGAGAGGAATTGAGTTAAACAAATGTATTAGCAGAGACAGAATTACAAACATATACAAACGAGAGTGTTACAGCAAGAATGTTCGGTCCGACTGTCAGAGCTGACTGCTAGAAACTTCCCTCTCCAAAAGGCAGTACCTGCTCCTATTTATAGCCGTGAGAGTCCATGCGTACGTGGGTAAATTATCATAACAGACTAGTACTAGACTGGCAACTAGGTTCCACTGTTTTACTGTTGAAAATAACTTGACATAACCTAAGTTCTATTTCGCTAGATTCGCTTGTGAAACGATATGAAACATATCTTCGAAGTCTGTCTTCTTAATTTGTTCTTTTATTGTCTTTTCTCCTACTTAACGATTTCTCATTTGTTTTCAGCCATCCTTTGAATCTCAGTGGTATTATCACCTTACTCGGGGAGAAACGATTAAAAAATATATACCTACATACATAATGGCTGGCTACTCATTTACGAGCACACCTGTCTGTCAGGGCGGATAGCAAATACCTATTACCGACACCTGCTCAACCCACTGAGTTCACGCTGTGGTTTATACTGCAACTATGCTGGGCGCACCTTAGTCACAGTTTCTGGGAGAGAGAGCGCATAATCGATCTATATTAAGGTCGGTCTGCTCAAACACTCGGTCACGATGACTCGTGACTTCATGCTAGCACAACCATCGACGGGTTCCGGGCAGCCCTGTCTATCCAATTTAAACCACTTTTCACTCACAAGGATTGGGTTAAACCGTGATATGATTTTTTTGGCCGATATAATGAATAAGTCGCCTCTCTGACACATCAACCACTGTGTGATTCGAACCCGTGTCTCATAGTCAAAAAGTGAACGTTCTGACCATGCGCCCCCCGACATACACGTAAATACATATATATATATACATTGATCTTTTAACTCTGTATCAAGGTGTAGTATCTGTTCTTTTTGCCGTATTTCTACTTTTTGGCAATTCATTTTTTTTTAATGAGGGATGATTTCTAGTCCAAGTGATTCGAGCTAAAAAACAGGACCCCACTCGTAGCTTTGGGTTGCTAACGCCAGCGTGGTAGCAGGGATATGGAAAAGTTTTTCCTTGTTTCATGTGTTCGCATATGGGCAACCACATTATAATGACCATATGTTATATGCCATTGGGAGGTGTAGGTAAATACTTACATACATACATAAATGACACGCCCCTTCAGTAGGCAGGCGATTATGGCTCTCCACAGATTCTGTTTTGATGAATTGTCATTTCTTATAGAAAAGGAAAATGGTATTCTTTCCCGTTGGCTTCTCAATATTTTGGAATTCAAAAGTATTCTTTCTCCTAGACTGGGTGCACCCCCCAAGGCTCCAAAGCGAAGCCAATCCTAAAATTAAATCCATAGTTGGAACGTAAGAAAAATAGAATTTATTCCTTTCCCAAAAAACATTACTGCGAAAGAGAACGCAACAGACTAAAATAGAATATGAACACACACACACACACACACACACACACACACACACATATATATATATATATATATATATATATATATATATATATATATATACATAAAATATTGACCGCATATTGGACAAGCCAAATATCAATAAAAAATCTTAGACAGTAGGAAAGTGCGTAGCAAATAAAAATGGCTGAAGGTGTGATCGCTGTTTTGGATGCAGACATCTTTCGCTTTATAAGTTGTGAGATATATTTTGTTTATTCTGGAGTGTCAGACAATTGTAAGTATTCTTCAAATGAAACGTCTGGGTCATCCATTTTGGTTGATCTTTTTTACCATGTCTCTTGACATTTCCCGAAACTTAAAACACAGACAAACTTATAGTTGTGGTATCACAATGAACATTATTACATGAAAAAAGTCGCTAATGTTTTAAATTTAAGTTAGAATTAACACATAAATTATAGAAAATTGAGTACAGAATATAAGGAAAATGAACATATATATATATATATATATATATATATATATATATATATATATATATATATATATATATATATATATATATATATATTATTATGGGACGACGACAGATTCGTTCAATTAGATTATACAGAACATTTTATTTACTGCGTCAACAATTTTAAGAAACGCCTTCTTCTTCTTCTTCTTCTTCTTCTTCTTCTTCTTCTTCTATGTGTCGTGTCTCTTCAGGACGTAGGCAATCATGGCTCTCCACAATTTCTTGACCGTTGTAGCTCTTAATATTAATGAAATATATTTTGTTTATTCTGGACTGCCAGACATTTGTAAGTATTCTTCAAATGAAGGTCGTCTGGGTCATCTATACTGGTTGATCTCTTCCATATCTTTTGATATTTCCCAAAACTCAAAACGCCGAGAAACCTACAATTTGGCAATGAACATTATTGCACAAAAATGCACTAACCATTTAAATTTACGTTAGAATTAACACATAAGCTATTGCAACTTTCGTATAGACGATAAAGAATTTGAACATAGAATAGCCGGTGCTATGTGTAGTTTCGCTTAGCACCGGAAACTGCTGCAAAACCAAAACATTAACTTAATAAGTCATGTTCTTAAATAATCTCGTTAGACCGAGGCATTCATATGGATGCCATGCATGTCGACAAAATCGTTCAGAGATAGTGAAACTGTCAGCTATATACAGCTGCTTTTTCATAGTTTTTTTTAAAGCATTTCACCCCCAAGCAAGGCGGGATGCCACTAGTACGCAAGGGGGTTACAGAGTGGGAACGAGAGTAAAAAGGTGTGATGGAGGAAAGGATGAAGAGAAGGACAGGAAATAGGTCAGGGCATCTGGAGATGTCGATTGACACTACATTTGAATAGGTGGAGATTATAGCCATCAGAGAGACAAGCAATAGGAAGGGAATTCCACAGACGGGAGGTGCGAGACATGAAGCTATTGGAGTAGAAGAGACGGCCACATTTAACCGTGAGACCGTGATGCTTGCCTAGTAGCGCGCTTAAATTCATGCTGTCTGGGAACTGGCAAAAGTAGCTCGTCGGAGTAGTTACCGTGAAAGTATTTGTAGAAAAAAAGCAGAGGGAGGCGACGCCAAGTCTGTGAGAAAGGAAATTTGGGGGATCCTTCTTCGAACCTTGTGAATTGGCGGTACAGAATGACAAACAACTATACCACGTGACTTGAGGACTTCCAACAGGAAGCAATAGCTAAAATGGATATCACATGTAACTCGAAAAGAAAATAAAGACATAAGATGTGGACGTTCCGCACTACTTCAGACAAAATGTTAGAAAGGAAAACCCTATCAATAGTAGAAAGAGCGATAACAGCTAGTGGACTTGAGAAACCTATTTTCCTAAAAAATTGTTTAAAGAGAAAAACATTATAAATTTAAACCGACAGTAGCACTTGCTTCTCGGTCAACGTATTCCTAATGTTTCCTTATAAGGTTAATTATCATTTCATAATTGCTAATATTACCATTCCTATTACCAATCGGCCACCATTACCATTACAGTTAATATTACCATTATCATATGTAACTATTCCTATTGCACTGAGGGCGCTCAGTCCTTTAGATGATGTTGTGATCATTTATTTAATTTGGCTGTTTGATAGAGGATGTTAGTGAGGGTTCGAACTTACGACTGTAGTGAGAAGAGCCTTGTTAACCACTTGTCCATGGAGGGAAATCCCAACCCGTTATAGTTTTACCATTTTTATTCTTAAATATTATCAATTCTTCTTCTTCTTCTTCTTCTTCTTCTTACTTGTGCTTCATTTCTTCAGGACAGGCGATCATGGCTCTCCACAACTTCCTATCTCGTATGGCTCTTAGCAGTTATTCTTTCTTTTCTAAGGCTCCTACCTTCTCTTCCGCAATCCATTCGCACAAGCTCGTCAGGTAAGGAGCTCGCTACCTTTCCCTATTTTACTTGTCCTCAATATGCCCCAGTGAGGGTTAAGTTTTACAAGCTGTCCGTCCTCATTATGCGTCCAAGGAATTTCCTGATTCTGAGTGGAAGTGTTCTTTTTGTTACCATTTTTAGGACTTCCTTGCTGCTTCATGGAATTTTCAGCATTGTTCTGTAGAATCACATTTCCGTTGCCGCTAGCTTTTTTCCTCATCCATGGGGAGATTTTCAAGCCATATGGAAGGATGGATAACACATTGTAATCTAGCAATCTTTTCTTTGTTTCTAATGAAATATGTCTTTACTTTTTGAAATACTTAATTCCATAGTAGCACAATGTGTGTTCGGATCTCGGTGTCACATTTTCCAACCTGTATTAAAATGCTTCCCACATATATATTCTAATGTCTAATCTACTAGTTGCTAGATAAAATATAATAATACATGATTTGTTTTTTACGGCTTATCAAACTTTGCAGGTTATTTAAAGTCAGAAAATATTTATAGGTTGTATATTGGAGATAATAATGATTTACTGATACAAACACTACTAATTAATCCATAGCTAGAGGGAGAAGAGGTGAATTCATACCTTTCCCATCTCTGTTTGCCCGTATGTGAATCTAACGGACGCGAAAGAAATTGGAATTTGGCTCCCTGACTTTTATCGCGGGCGCCATCACTTCTCGGCTTTTTTGGCTAATGAACAAAGTGTAGTACCTGTTCTTATCAACATTATCTGATTTTTTTTCTCTCTCTCCATTTCTATCTTCCCTTCATTCTTTCTTTCTTTCTTTCTTTCTTTCTTTCTTTCTTTCTTGTTCACACTGAAACCAAGTAATGTCTTTTCCGCTCTTTATACGGGATCAAAACACGAAATAGTCCATTATATATGATGTATTGACAGGACATAACGGCCGTGTTAAATAACGAAGCGAGGGACAAGTACAATTATAATAGAATAATATTATTATTATTATTATTATTATTATTAATAATAATATTAAGTTTATATTTTAAATGTAAAATTTTTTATTTAACCAAGGTGAATTTTAATAAGTGATAAGCGTACAGAAGGTTATGACCTTTCATATAACCCAAAATTTAAATGATTAAATATAATAATAATTAGTAGCAATAATAATAAATCGACTTCATGTGAAGATTATGATCTTGTTGATGGCTACCTATTAGTTATATGTCAGGGTTACATACAGAGTTGTCTTTCTTCTAGACTGGTTACCAACCATGGCTAAAGAGTCAAGTCTGTACCACTGTTTAACTCATACCTGGGGGAAAGGACACGGAGTCATACTTCTTTTAATGGTATTTACGCGAACGTGAACGTAACGTGTCGGTATCTACTACACGACTCGTAATCATTAAATGTAACGTCCTTAATTTGGGATGAGCACAGGTTTTATTTTTTCAGTTAATTAAATTATTAAAAGATTTGAAATATTGGTGTTGATAAACAGGAATTTCTAATTATGAATTCAGTTTCGACAAGAATATACTGATTAAAGAGAAACCGTATATAACGAATCTTATGTTGCTTGTTAATACTTTGTCGAATCTCAGGACTGA
The DNA here is from genome assembly GCA_903632075.3 of Acanthosepion pharaonis. Taxonomy (NCBI): domain Eukaryota; kingdom Metazoa; phylum Mollusca; class Cephalopoda; order Sepiida; family Sepiidae; genus Acanthosepion; species Acanthosepion pharaonis. The sequence continues at coordinate 518,843 of CAHIKZ030005407.1, read as the reverse complement.
TATGGACAAAATAGGATTGTTAGCGTCAGATGTATTATCGTATTTAATATATTAGCTTGTCACACGTGAAATGACGCGTTTCATAGGAAATGAATAAAACTCTTCTGAAATGTTAAATAACTAATTTATTTAGTTGAAATAGGCACCATATTTTAAAAAAATTATCGTCCTTTGATGTGATAAACAGTTCAAATGTTTCGATTACTTCTTCCTTATCGGAGAATCTTTTATTGAGTATGAAAATCTCAAAATACTTAAATAATTCATAATCAATAGGATAGATATCAGGTGAATATGGAGGATGAGGCAAAATTTCATAATCTAAGCTATGCAGTTCTTGCACAGTTGATTGAGAAGCGTGCTGCCATGCGTTGTCGTGCAGTAAAATTTGTTCACAAGTTTAGGATGTTTCTTTATTCAATTTTATGTGCATACACTCAATTTCTCCATAATAATTGATGTTATTGTTTTTTCTTGAGGCAAGAACGAATAATCCCTTTGAAAGACCGTCATGCAGTAGCCATTAATATTTTAGGATGCAGTGGAGGTTTTGGGTATTGTTTTGATGATTCACTTGCATTTAACCACTGGCCTACTTACTTAGTGTTATCAAAGATTATCCATTTTTCATTGCATGTATCCTTGTAAAAATGGTTCTTTTTTCCAATTTGTCTTATACAGTAAGCTTACTCTAAATTGTTTCATTGTAACCATTTTCATTGGGTTTATAAGTAACAATATATTGAGAGAAAAATTATCTGGAAAGAAAAAGAGTCAGGAATGACTCAAAAATTCTTTATATACTAAGGAAATTACTTCGTTTGACGACCGGATCAACAACTAACAACAAAATGCCTCAATTCATGTATCACAATTGAATATCATCATCCCGTTTCAATTAAAATCTGTTGTGGAGTTAAAGTGTTTAATTATTCTACGCATATAAATAAACACAATTCCACTGGTGATTAATCACTTCTGCAAAATAATTGCAATAATTAAGATAGTATGAACATTCTTTATTTTTTCACGGGTCCCGCTAATTTGAATAATTATCTTTTCACAATAACTGATATTCAATGAAAAATTTATGTTTATTCGTTTCAAACCTTGATAACATATCTGTTTGCTTGCCTTGTGAATAATATCGATGTTTTAGAATGCAATATATTGTTTAATGAGCAATATAAACATTTATTTCCTTGAGACGTAATTAATTTGATTACTTCAAATGAAGTGCGTCAATAAATTAGTCACTAATGATATCGCTATTATGGACGCTCTACGAACAACGACTATTTCTTCACCAGACTTTCATGGTAAACACTAGTACATCTTTGTCCCTTTGTTGCAATCGGAAATTCAGAAATCAGTTCGCCCTATCTGAAATCTTTCTTTAATTCGTCCTAATGAAAAAACTCTTCTAAAAAAAATGTTTATCCTGTACAAGGCCCAAGAACAACTCAAGGCAGAGTGTTACAGAATAAGAGACAAAGTTTATGCGGATATATGGGGAAGATAACGGTTTTTGGGGAGTAGGTTCCACAAAGGAGCTATTCGTGGGAAGAAGCTACTCGACTGGAACTTGTATCTGACCAATGGAATACGAAAAAAATGAGGACTACAATGTACGTAGCATGGCGGGTCTAAGTATAAGAAATGTTATAATCATTTCACCCCAAGCAACACAATAAAGTCGCTAAGACGCAAGGGGTTACTGAGTTTTAGAGAATATGTGAAAAATAATATTAGGGAAAGAGAGTAATAAAAGAAACCGGAATTGAGAAGTCTGAAGATAACGATTTAACATTCCATTTAAATTTTTGAAGATCAAAGTTGCCTGGAAAGCAAGAAGCCGGAAGAGAGTTCCAAGAGCGAGAAATGCGACAGAAAAGTTACGGTTACATCTATTTTGACTATAAAACAACATGACCTTGTCGCTAATCTTGTACTACGCTTAAGTTCATAAAGTCTTGGTAGCATAGATTAAAGTTATCAAAATAATTACTATAAAATTATTTATGGAAAAGACACAGGGAAGCAATGTTACGGCGGTGGAACAGTGGCTGAAGCGGAGATGCCAGGTAAGCAGCAATAACATTGCAGATTCTTTTTTGTATTTTATTAAGAATCTCTAAATATATAATAGGAGCACACGACCAGATTTAGCAGTAATATTCAAGCAAGGACGAATTTGTGCATAATATAAAACTGCTGGTATACAATGTTAAGTTTGTTTCCAAAGTATAAGGAAAAATAAAGGGGAATAAATGGCGATAGGAAAGCCGCTATATTCAATGTAAAAAGTAGAGAAAAATTTAATATTCATACGAATTACTTATTAAAAATAAATGATGTAAAAAGAATGTGTTACTCTCAGAGATCGGAAGATATTCATCGATTAATATTTAAAAATTATAAATGTTGCTCAAATTGCTGTTAGCAATGAGGATTTATGGAACCGGCCACATCTTTACTCAGCAGAAATATATCGTGTGAAATAGAAGGGCATTTGTTGAAACTCTGTCTTCTTCAGAATGTCTCTGAAGTTTTGTCGATAATACTGAACAAGTAAACAAAAAAACTATATCGTCGTCGCGGCTTTGGTGAATAAGCACACTGAACATCAATCGTAATATTAACGACCTGTTCTAAAAGAAAAAAAAAACAATCTACAACTTAAGATGCTTGACCTCTTGTCGTTCTAAAACGTTCTGTTTAGCTGATATTCTCAGAATCTTGTGCAAGGTAATCAGCAGTCGTAATTTATGGACGAGAAATTGTCCGGAAGTTATTTTTATGCGTGGATTTTTCCGGAACTTATTTGTTTAGATATGTGAAGATTTATTAACCAACCAGTTTGTGTTTTAGAAAATTTAAATTGAGTTTTTTATATTGCCTGATTTCGACGTCGTTTCAATCCTCGTTTTATACAGTTTTGCAAAAAGATAATTGTTTATCGTGTTAGATTTGGGCGCAAATATCTTACGACTATTTGCTTCTAAGTTACTGGACCACCACTTTTATCAGAATATAGAACAAGGAGAGCTTTTAAATGTTATATTTTACAAAATGATATTTAAAGTAAAATTATTTTTTTATTTTTAAAACTCTTTCTAAGATAAGTTTTATATTTCACCGATAAGTATAAACAATTCAATTTTAAAATTTTATTTTAATTTTCAAACAAATTTGTCTTTGTTTTTTTTTTTAATAAACTTATATAATCTAGATTTTTACTGTTCCAATAAGAAATTGAGATTAGTAATTTTCATTGTTCCAAACAGAAATCCATATTTTGGTTGTTCCAGTCAGAAATCCTGATTTTCTTTGTTCCAATCAGAAATCTTGATCTTGGTTGTTCCAATCAGAAATCTTGATCTTGGTTGTTCCACTCAGAAATCTTGATTCTGGTTTTTACAATCAGAAATCCAGGTTTTGATCGGTCAAATCGGAAATTTTGATTTTGGTTTTTACAATCAGAAATCCAGTTTTTTATCGGTCCAATCGGAAATTTTGATTTTGGTTGTTCCAATCGGATATCCAGATTTTTGTTTTTCCGAATCAGAAATCTTGATTTTGGTTTTTACAATCAGAAATCCAGGTTTTCATCGGTCCAATCGGAAATTTTTATTTTGGTTGTCCCAATCAGAAATCCGGGTTATTGTTGTTCCCATCAGAAATCCCGATTTTAATTGTTACAATCAGAAATCCTTAAAAGGATTTGGCGTTTCATTTATATTTTTTGCTTTGAGGAGTAGACCACTTGTGGCTTGGTTCTAAGCTTAAATAATTAATGTGTACGTTTTAATTGAAGTATACGTTTCAATACATTTATATTAAATCTGCAAAATATCTCAACCATAAACTTTTCATATATCAAAAGAGCATTTCCTATCGTGTGTCAAAGTAAATAATTCAAATTCTTCCAATATTTCTCACCAAAATATATTTTGTTTTTGCTAAGTATAAATTTTAGACACGACTTGGTATTTACTAAAGAATGCGTTGTCTGGGGATGTTTTTTTATTTGTCAGACGATAAACCAGTCTCGTTAAAAAAACATCTTGCGATGTCATGTGATTATTAATCATATGAGCGAAATGCCGAGGAAATTTGCCCAAAGCAAGCGTTGAAGACATCGAAAACTGCAGACACAGACCGGCAAAACACAATTAAAGAATGAAGACGGAGTAATTTAATGAAAAAAAAATTCAAAAGAGAGGGGTTTGAAAATATATTGGCTTGCTTTTTTGGCGTCAGTTGTATTCAGAGGTAATGGTTACTAACAGTTAAGGTAACGCTGTACATTCGGCACGGCCAATCCAGTTGTTACACAATATTGGGGCATCCTCATAGAAGGTGTGATTTTATCTTGACCTCATGTATTTTGTATCTCATGTCCAACGGATAAAGTCTTTGAAGTCAGATTTCGGATTCATTAGACCAAAACGGCATAAACGAATGAATAAATAATAATAAAAAAGCGTTCTGGGGTCAAGTGACAAAAAGACAGAAATTGAGAGTTTTTGGCAACATGTCTATATTAACTGTCATAATTGGGATTCAGGAAGTCAGACTATCTCACGGTTAGTTCCGATGCCGCCTGTTTGTGTTGCCAGCCACGTGCCGATATGCTGAAAGGTGAGCAAAGATCTGACAGGAGGGAGATTTGAAGGCAAGAACTAAAAGTGTTAGTACGGCATAGCAGACGTTATTCAAAATGTTACCTAGATGGCCAACCAAAAACCGAGCAATGAAAACCCTGAATAAAGACCTAAGCATATTGAAAACAGTGTTCGAGTTCCCATTTCTCTACGTCTCGTTTTCTTTCATCTTTTGTTTCCTTGTGAACAAGCAACGGGCCGTTTCTTGATCTTGGTACACGTCAACACAAACAAGAATGGTGACGCAACGTAGTCTCTCGCCGGTCAATGAAAAGATGCTTCTCTTTGTATGCCCGCAGAGTTTTAAAAGGAAAGCTAATTTGTACACTGGCAGATGGCGATGTGACAAATGAATGATGAAAATCTAGAATTTTATAAAAGGTTGTCCGTAAAAAAATTGGATTATGAAAAATTAAATGTATATGAAAACATGCACATTATAGATAATGACTAAGCTAATTTTAATTTAACACAATGTTATACGATTGTGTTGCGCCAATCATTGCAATAAAGTGAACCATCATCACGCGAGACAAATATATCATGCGTCCCAAAACTTTATGCAAGTAATAAAAATTGCAAAAAAAATAGAACCTCTTGTAACTGCAGTGTCCCTTCAGCACTTGGGCTAACATGGCTCACCACAATTGCCTATCTTTGTAACTCTTAATAAGTTATGCCTTTTTGTTAACTCTCCTGATATCTGTTCTGTCAACTATTTAAACTCGTTATGTAGATTTATTCGCTGCTTTCCTCTGTCATACTTGCCTTCAATATGCTATGTGAGTCTCAAATTTTCAAATCCTAAATGTTCCCTAAGAATCTCAATTGTCTCTTTCTGATTCTAAGTATAAGTAACCATTTTGTTTCCATTTTCCTTTAAACTTCCTCATTATTCACATCTTCAGTTTATGTTATTCTCATTATACTTCTGTAGAACCACATTTCTGTTGTCTCAAGTCTCTTCTTCCTCTGCGATAAGATTGTCTAGCATTCAGTAACAAGTAGGTGGCCCGTTATTACGTAACACTTCAGTACCCTTTTAATAACCTAACATTTTCTTTTCCTGTTTCTTAATACTGTGCTTAGCTTTTGGAAGGTGTCTTTCAGTATTCCAATGCGCCTTCAGTGTCGTATTTTCCAGCGTCTGTTCAAACACTGCCTAGATATTAAAATTTTTGTAATTCTTTGATTTTGGCATCTCCGATTCGTAATTCACATCTTGGGCTGCCCCTTTTGCTGACAACTATAGATTTTGTCTCCTTATAGTCTTTTATTCTGGCTTTACTTTTTACTACCTTTAGTAGGAGTTTCTGTAGTTTCCTTCCTGTCTGTGTCTGTTATCACTACTGTGTCATCTTCATATTTTAGGTTGTTATGTTTGTGTCTGCTTATGATGAATCCTTGTAGGACTTCTAATTCTCTCAGGACCGCCTCACTGTATAAGTCCTGCGAGAATAAGTCTACCATTCTTCCATGTTTAGAATATTGCAGCCACATATGATCCCTGCTATTTACCTTTAGCACCTTTGTTATACTGTGGCAAACGAAATTTTTTTTTCTTCCGCCGAATGAGTTCGAATCGCTCGTCGCCACTGTTATGTTGGCGAGAGAGGATTTTGTTGTTTGTTCTTGACGTGAGAGTTCGAATCTTCTTCGCCACTGTTATGGTCCGGTTCCTTGTACCACGGTGATAGTCCAAGGTAGAACCAATAAAGAAGAACTCGAACACGGATATGGAATAACACAGATATATTACAAATAGGAATATATACAGAGAAGTAGAAAGTGTTAGTACGAACAATCAGGTTTAGTAGTAATTGTCTGAACGCGACTCTGTTTCGGACTGCCTCTGACTCGATTGACTCGCTCGCTCTGACTGACTGACAGACTCCTGACGAACTTCACTCCAGACTACAGACTGAACGGTATTTAGTCACCCCCCACGATGGTATCATGTGGCACAAGTCCGGTTTAACGTGGGATCTCCGAGCCCGTGGGCTCGGCCAAAAATATGTCCTTTGAACCCGTATAAACGGGTTCAGGGTCGGTTTACCTCCCCGAAAGAGACTCCGCCCTTCGGCGTAGCCTCGTTCGGGTTCCTCCCCGCCCGAAGGCAGAGAGTTCAACCGATCAGCTGATCAGCCGGTCGCCCGGCTTCGGGCTGAACTCTCTGCTTCCTCTTGAGGCGCAGTATTTATTACGTATGGAATAGTCCATTATGTTATTATGGGTAAGGTCCCATAACAACCTTGATAAAATCTAAAGAAGAATCAGCAATATTATCAGTCCTGATCTTGTGGCTCGGTTTCATTCACTTTTTCACCGCTGTAAGGTTGCCCCTTTTTGTCTATTCTAGAAATACTGTCATGGTAATATGTTCGAATGAGCACTTCGCTATTGTACCTAGAATTTTTGAATTTAAGCGCAGTATTAGACGTCGAGATCTCATCAATTTATAGTTGAGCTGGCTAGATCCAACCGTAAGTTCTATGCTGACAGTTTCTTTTCCCACACATTTCGCTTGAGGAATTCTCTTCTGGCTCTATGCTTTCTAGTTAACTTTAATCTGCAAAAAATTTATTTAAATGCAATGTCAGTCGGTATCTACTGTCTTCCTGATTATTCTTTTCTCTTTCCGCTCATTATTAATGTTTATGTTCTTAGTTCTTCCACACCCTGTGACCCCTTCTCTCTTAGTGGCTTTATTACCTTGCATGGGGTGATACCGATTATTAAAAAAACACCCTTTCTATTTTTGCGTATTTTTGAATTCATTTTCTACCCGCATGCAGGCGGTTTGCCCCCCTCCCACGATAAGTTCTGGGTTATTCATATATCTTGCCTTAAAAATCAAGCTTATCTCCTGTGGCGTACTTTATAAAACTAATGGTTTGAAAGTCACAAAACTTTAGTTAAATACATTTGTTTTGATGTTTGCCGAATATCCTGGACAAGTTTTTAGGTTGAAGCTTGAAATAAAATTGAGTTTATGCTTGATGATAGAAAAAAATTGGAGATCATAGAATTTTTTTTAATAGGGCTTGAAAATAACGGTAATTTTGGAAGTATATATAAATATATAACAAATATAAAAGAATGAAGAATAAGAGCAAGGATGAGAAAGAAATTACTCACCGTAAAGTTGTAGATCGAAAATATATAAAACATAAAAGGAAAAAAAAACAGGTAACCTGTTATCAAATACATATATATATGGATTTCTGTATAGGTCTGTTGCTAAGAAACTGGTCTGGGTATATTGGAATATATCCAGTGATTCTCAGCAAAAAAAAGCGTCTGTAACGTTATCAGTCTTGACCTGGCATCTCGACTTCAGTCTCTTTTCTATAGTTGTAACATAATTTTCCCTGTCTTTTTTATAAATATTTTGTTGTCAGTTATTCTAATGAACTCTCCTAATTGACACATAGAGACTTTGTGGTATTATGGCGGCTGTTGTAAGAATGGTAAGTAAGAATGTATTGTTTTGGTGTAAGGAATGCTGTGGTATATTTGGGTCAGTTATCGTGGCTAGCTAAGTTTAAGAAAAGACAGATTGAAGACGAACCTTCTCCTATCCCCACTTTTTGGACTTATGTCATACTTTTGTATTATTCAAAATAAATATTGCTCTCCTACTTGACACCTCGACAGCATGAATTTAAGCGTACTAATAGATTGTCAATTAGGTCCCATAGTCTTCAATAGGGATTGGCTAGCCGACTGAGCAGGCAGGTATACTCGGATACGAACGATCAGCCATTATCATTATTTTGTATTTATATATACATATATATATACACACACACACACACACACACACATATATATATATATATATATATATATATATATATATATATATATATATATATATATATGTGTGTGTGTGTGTGTGTGAGAGAGAGAGAGAGAGAGAGAGAGAGAGAGAGAGAGAGAATAGATAACATATAATCGCACTCGCCAAGCCTGAATTGTTCATTTGAGGAGATTGAACAAATACCAATATATTTATAAAACAATTCCGTACTTGGCTCTGATTTGCTAAAACACACCATTAAAAATACTTGACGCTAAATGTCTCTCGGATTTAGAGACAATGAAAACAGAAAATAAAAAAAATCAGTAAAAATAAACCTTTATTTTTGATTTTTCTTTCCTATATGAAATGGTTAACATTTGTCCATATGCTAAATAAACGAAACCATGAAGTGTGCTATGTTTCAAGATGTCTGCAAAAAAGGCCCACACACTCACACAAACATACATATATATATATATATATATATATATATATATATATATATATATATATATATATATATATAATCACATCTGCGATATATATAACCTGTTAATCTTGCATCTTCATTTTTATATTTTTCCTCATAAAATGTTGGATTTAATTTATTTATTTTTAACAAAAACATCTATTTATTTCATATTACTTTTTTCTATTTTCATAAAATTCCTATCATTCGGATAATTTTATTTTATCTAGAAATTTATAGTTATTTTCCCCCTTTTTTCGATTTACTTTACGATAATCTTCATAAATTATGATGGCGTTTTTTTTTTTTTTGTTCTTTGCCACCGCTACCGACATTCTATCATATTTCAATTTTATATGTCTACACTTTCTTTTATTTACTTGCTTGGTCTTTCGAAATGTTTTTTGTGCGTTTAGGCATTATACGTTTTACATCATTTAAAAAAAATTGTTTAATATTTTATATCTTTATATGTTTTGGTATTTATTTACAAACATATTCCTCCTTCTGTCCCTTCTATGTTTTTTTTTTTTTACTAACTCTCTATTTTCTCCTTTTTTCACTTAAACAAATAATAAACTTGTAACGGCTGGTTCTGTCTTATCTATTTTCGGCCAATTATAAATCCACTTAAATCTGTCCTTTTTCACCTCCTCATCTTTTCCAAATTTGCGTCTTATTTCTTGAACAGTAAAACTTCGCAATTTTATTTTATTATAAAAGTTTTTTTGTTTTTTTTGGCCTTTCACTAACTTTCACCATCTTTATTTCAATTTTATTTTCAAAATTCTTTTTAATGACATTTCATTCACTTTCTTTATTTCAGGATGTTTTCTTACACACATTTCTTGTTTAAGTTTTCTTTTAGTTTTGGATTTTACAAATCATTTTTTTTTACCGCCATCTTTTTCTCTCTTTCAGCATGCTCCGCCATTTTTTTTTTAAATCACCACTTTTATTTTAATTCTGCTTACCGCAATTTTCTTCCACTCTATTTGATTCTTTTTCTGAACTGGACGTTTTTTTTTTTTATCAATGTTTTGCGCAAATAATATTAGGCACCCTTGCGCACAAACCCGCAGACAGACACACATGAACAAGAAACACATGCACAAGACACACATAGACAAACACAAACAGTATGAAGTTCATTTCATTGATGCAAGAAAGAAATCTAAACAAATCACACTATTGCTCAAATAAATAACATCATATATTGCATCATATATTGCATATATTCCATGTATCTTTTAAATTCAACCAATGAAATAGTCCCCTTAGGAACGTATACAGCGATACCAGTGCCTTTTCGCGCCTTATCAAGTGTCAAGTGTCGAAGAATAAACTTTGCAATCACGTAATGCAAGTTTGAGGAACTCCTGGCTGACATTGTAATTGATTCCATTCGTGTGAAACAGTTGATGGATATACTTTTTATTTTTTCGAGCTGCTGTCATCATCTTCGTTGATATAGATGTTGTTACATATACAAGTACCCTCCGGCTATCATCAGGTGTTCACTGTTTTCACTGAGATTGAATATCTACTGATTACCGTGTTGTTTGTTCTTGTCAGTAATGGTTCTTGTCAGTAATGGTTCATGGGCTTAAGTTCAATTCCTGATCCAGGTATTGAACTCAACACATTAACATAGGCATAACTATCTCTCATATTCACCACGCCATCGTCTCGAAAGACATTCGTGGTGTTTTTTGAAGCCTTTTATAATGAAACGCTTTTCCTTCTCAAAAAGCCCGTGTTCGACCTAAAGAATAATTGCCAAAAGCCTGAAGAAGCATTTCAAGAGTTTCGGTAGCAGATTTTTCGAGATAAACGCTTGAATTTGTCATTATTTACATTATTCGGACTATTGTCCTAATCTTTGTCGCCATATTTATTACAACGTTTCGGCCGTTGTACGCTACGTCTTTTATCAGGTGGGTTGAATGTCGAAATGAACCCTTTATGTCGCTCACTGGGGTACACTGTTCTAGATCCACGTGCCATGTTTAATGGATGTCAATTGTCAGTTATCTCCTGTTAATTCCCCTCTCCAAGTTCTCCACTACCATAACCAGATTTTGAACTCACGCTCTTTGGGCCCTGTCACTGGATCTAACTAACGCCTTTATCCATTGTGCCATGTGTCTGGCCGAAACGCTGTAATAAACGACAAAGATGAGGACAATAGTCCGAATAATGTAAATAGTGTACATAATACCTCATCTCAGAAATATAGACAGATACTGAATTTGTCATTTATCGTCACGCGCGCCATAATTCATTAAAAAGTCTCCACATATATTGCAGTTAGAGAAAGAATGGTGTGTCTAAGGTAAGACAGACTGACAGAGCCGATACCATTTTCAGGTTGATTTTGAATTTTCCTTCTCCAAGACTGCAAGGCAGGAGAGTCCAGTCAACCCTACTATTTAACTCCTAGCGTATGGTGAGAATATAAGAATTCATACATATCCAAGGGTATTTGGGAGAAAGTGAACATAAAGAACTCGGCCAGAAATCGAACTTGGATCCTCGATTCATACTTCCAAGTCGCTAACCGTTACATTACACCCCCCCAGTTATTATAAAGATCGCAGAGTTCAAGAAAACGTTTAAAAATCTCGGTTTATAATTGAACACGATCAAATAAAACGATGTAGATGCGCATTGCAATCAAATGGTACTAGCACAGCAATTACAATCCTAGAACTTTACGATATCACCTCGATATTCATCTTCATTTAAAAGAAACTTGGTGGAATTAGAGTATTCATGCATTTAATTATGATGCCGTGTTTCGTGTCTGGCCAAGAATCTTTATGATATGAGCCTGGCAATTCTGAATTAGGAGCTGCTACTCCATGCTAGACCAAAAAAAGAAAAACATCGTTCATCATCCCGGCATCCCTGTTGGGTCACATATTACACAGATTATTTGTAAGTTTTTGCGTCCGTGAGGAGACAAAAATTTTAGGAATATAATTATTGATTCTCTAAGCGTAGCTTAGATGTGGCACAAGGCCAAAAGCATGGGACACCCAGTGAGGATTGAACTCACTATTCAGTCGTAACTATTTTAGCGAGACAAGCTATCTAATCATTTCACCATGCCGAGGTACCCAGACATAAGAAATATAATGATTGCATGTGCATATTAAAATGAAGCTTGAAGAATTATTTACTCGGTTTAGCGTTGCAAAAGCCAGCACAATTATGAAGCACCGCCTGAGGAAAGAAAACGTTAGTAATTGTTATTCAATTAAGTTAAGAATTACTCAGCTCCGATGCACCATTTTATTTGCATAAGGCTACAAGTAGGAGCACTCTCTGCGCAGTTGTTTTTTTATCCCGTGTCTCATAGGGTCATATGGGCATCATGTGCAGCCGTAGTAGTAGTGGTGTTTCTTGCGCAAGATAGCCTCCAAGACGGTTACGAATTCAGAGTTACCCACCCTTAGAGCAGTTACCACCCAATGCTATAGAACCAAGTCTGTCTTGCTATTTACCCATAGTTGGAAGAAGAATAAGATTCATACCTTTCTCACGAATGAATGGAATGGATCCGATTGGAATTCGTAATCAGCTCCCCAATTCCTCAATCCAAGCTCTCCATTACTCTATCGTAGCTCCAACTGGTCAGTAATAATGGTCAAACTGACTTGCTTGCTAATCATTACCCAACGCCGAGGCGCCAAAAACTTGTAACTTAAGGTACTGACATTTAAGACAGAATTATCACGTTTCTTTTTCTAAACAAGCAATTCAGAAAAATCCGAAAATGGTGGTTAGATTATAAATTAGAACATTTATTTTTAATAAATGTGTCATTTTATTCATGCGAGAGCCATAACTGTTGACAAACGCGTATGAATATTTTATTAGAAACAAAGAAAAGAGTGATGAATGCTGATATAATATCAGTCCTCCTACATAGTACTGATTGCTGGATAATTCTCTCAGGGATAAAGAAAAAACTTGAGGCAACAGAAATGTGGTTTTACAGAAGGATGCTGAGAATACCAAGGACTGAACATGTGAGTAACGAGGAAGTTTTAAGGCAAATAAAAACAATGACGCTTATACTTAGAATCGGGAAGAGACACATGAAATTTCTAGCCTTAAGAAAGAGCATCTATTTTATATAACAAATATTTAACAGTCAATATAATTACCCTTCTTGCCAATGCACTTAATTCAGCGGTGAATATTTACTACACAGATCGAAACTTATCAAGATCAAATTATCCAGATCAAAGTTTTTAGATCAAATCGACTGGTAGGATTCATTTTTATTTTACTTTTAGAAACCGGTGTTATTTGTTAATGCCATTTTTTCTATGAATTTAGGTATTGGTTCTCTCTTCTATTTAGCCAAGAGAATTTGTGAACCAGTTTTTACCAACTGGCGTAATTTTAGTAAATGGTTCGCTCGAACCGTTGAGAAACCCTTCAATTATGCGAGCGAAGAAAAATTTATTGATCCATCTTCGAAGGTAATGAAAATATCTATTACTTGGGTGTTGAACGAACGAATGAAAGAATAGATAAATATATGAATACGTGAATGTGTGTGTACGCGTGTGTGTACGTGCTTGTGTTTGTTAGTTTTAGAAGCGTAACCCTGACGCAAGAAAATATCAACAGCATCAAATATCTATCTATCTATCTATCTATCTATCTATCTATCTATCTATCTATCTATCTATCTATCTATCTATCTATCTATCTCATTCTCTTCATTATCTATCTATCTATCTATCTATCTATCTATCTATCTATCTATCTATCTATCTATCTATCTCAGTCTGTCCATTATCTATCTATCTATCTATCTATCTATCTATCTATCTATCTATCTATCTATCTCATTCTCTTCATTATCTATCTATCTATCTATCTATCTATCTATCTATCTATCTATCTATCTATCTATCTCAGTCTGTCCATTATCTATCTATCTATCTATCTATCTATCTATCTATCTATCTATCTATAATACTAAAAATCTCTGATTTCGTGCGGGCTTGAGTACTTGTGTGGTGCGTCCGTCCAATGCATAATGATTTACGAGTTGTTTATACAGTAAGTATTTTTATTTTAATATTCTTCAAAAAGACAATTTTTTTAATTAAAATAGAAAGAGGTCCCGTTTTGCTTTTTCATCTTGTTGTTCGTAGAGTAATTATTTATATTTCAGCTTTCTTTAAACAAACAATATTTTAAATATTTAAAAAAAATATTTTAAAGTTAATCCGATTTAAAAAAAATATTTTAAGTAAATGGGATTTCTAACAAGAGCAGAAAGTGATAAAAAACGTCTGGAATTGGTGAATAGTAAGGGTGTCGTCTTCCATTAGGACAACGCCAAATTTTGTGTCTCTTTACTTCCCCAGCAGAAATTGGTACAGCTGAGATGCCTTAGTGCACCCACCGTTGCCATCTTGCAACTTACTATTTATTTTGATCCTTACAAAATTCTCTTTATGGAAAGATGTTGATTTTTCTGTAAGTTTATAACCCCCCGCTTTGACCAGTTTATCACCCAGAAAGGTGTCATGTTCCGGGAGGATAGATTCATGAAGCGAGATGTTGTATAACAAAATGGCGCACATTACGTTGAATTCCTTTATGTATAAATATCTAAGTGCTGATTTGAAATTCACTTAAAAAACGTTAAGAATTTTTCTCTCGGACAAAAAAATTGCCTAATAGTAATTCGGAGCACAAAATAAAAACAATGTATTTTTAATTTGCTCCTGTTAATTCTCTAAAAAGAATTACTATGAAAAAGAAAATTATTTTAAACGTAAAAATTGTTTTGTAAAATTGCTTTTTTCTAAGCGCAGACGTATTTTTATGCTCGGATATTAATAATAGAAGAAGGGTATTCTTACACCGAACAATGCTAATTTTTCCTACCAAAATATTTCCGTATAATAGAAAAATGGTAGATGAAGGCTTTCTCCAATCTCATGATGATACAAAAAGTTAAAACACTTGATTATGTTCAATAATTATGCACAAGAAATTTGTGGTTTGGATACAAAATAGATAAATTAATTTCTTTATATATATATATATCTGTATATATAGATGTATACACATTATATGTTTCATTGAATAATTTAGACAAGTTTTGTCTACTTATTTTCAATTGGATCCTTTCATATTCACGAGTAAGATTTTGGTTTCATTATTAAAGGGAGAAAATTACCTAATAAATATTATTTTATTCCGAGTATTTTCAACATTAACTCAATGTCATCGTCAGAATGCTGTTTAGTTCACGAAAAATATTGTAACGTTTGTCATTTTCAAAGACAAAATTACTGTGTTCACCTGAAAATTAATTTTTTTTTTACTTGTGAAGTGAAGCACGCTGAGTGCTATGCGATAGCTTGAGTAAGGCTTCCGAGGCGGTAACTGAATTATGAGGTTGGCAAGAGTTAAAAAAAAAATATTAAAAACTATTAGTACAAATCTCAAACCCTACCGCTAAGCTATCGGTGCACGACAAAGAAAAGGAATTTTTTTAGTGTATTATATACGCAATGTGTATAAACGCTAAATCAGCAGCCAAAGCGCTCAATTCTGACGAAGAGCTATGCGTTAAGCAGGAGAAGAAGCCGTTAAAAATTCCCTTTCTCCATAGTGCTCAATCGACGAACGAGAGCTTGCGTGTGTATGTGTGTGTGTGTGTGTATGTGTATTTGTGAGTGTGTGTGTGTGTGAGTGCGTATATATATATATATATATATATATATTGATTGATGTTTGTGACCCTGGGTTTCACGCTTTTGCGATCGTCAGAGAAACCATGTTTATATCTGCACACACACACACACACACACACACACACACACACACACACACACACACGTATGTGTGTGTGTGTGCAAATATATAGAAAAATAGGAAAGAACACGTTAGGTAAGAACACGTTAGGTAAATAATCTGAAGTTTTTAGAATTTTTGTTTTTATTAAAAAAAACAGTGCTCAATACACAAATAGAGCCTAAATTATAATTATTTATTTATTTTTTTAAAAAAGGAATTATAATATATATATATATATATATATATATATATATATATATATATATATTTTGATTAAAAAGAACTGGAAAAGTCTGTTTATATTTATTGTACCGTTCCAATTTGCACGAACAAAGTGCAGAGTATTGTGATCAGAAAAAGTTCATGATGTGTTGTTTTTTTTCACACATCCACAATTTCGATTACAATATTGAAAACCAATAAAAAAATGAATCTGAGAGATCCTTTCGGTTCTTTTGACTCAAACTTGTTTTGACTCAAACTTGCTGCCTAAATATACTTTGAAACATGTAACTATTAACGACAACCATACATCTTCGAATATCGTTGACTTGCGTTTTGCTAACTTCCTTTTAGCAGACAACAATCGTAATATCATCCGAATTTAAAAGGATTCTATTTTAAACAACATCAATAACTAAAACGGATATCGCATGTCACTTGAAGAGAAAGTAATGACATTATCAAAAGGTTGACTTTCCACAGTACTTCAAACAAACGTTTAGGAAGGAAACGTCTCTTCATTAGTGGAAAAGACGATAACAGCTATTGAACTTGAGAAACCTATTTTCCTGAAAAATTGTTTTATTAGAAAGATTTTAGAAATTTCAGCCGATAGTAGATGCTCGATCAATAAATGTCGAATGTTTCCTTATAAGGAGACGGCTAATATTGCCACTACAATTGCATATTGTAATGCAATATTAAAAGCCTAATCCTAAACAGAAAACAAGGGATAAACCTGTACTCCTGTTCAAAAGTCCCGATAGGAGTGTGAACCGGACTATAGGTGAAGCTATCTCCTCCTGCACGAAAGAGTAGTCATATAATAGTCTTATTTTAAACCTTGTGGACTGGCGCTACAGAATCACAAACAAAGAACTCTACCAAATAACAAACCACATCACTTGAGGACCTTCAATAGCAGCAAAAACTAAAATGGATAAGAGAAAGATTTTATAAACTTCAACAGGCAATGCCGAATGCTTCCAAAGAAAGAAACGGCTACCATTACTAGGAGAGTTTTGCTTCACAAATCTATTGAACAATAAGCTTGTATCATTTCATCTGTTTTGTTAACTTCCTTTTAGCAGACAACAATCGTGATATCGTCCGAATATCAAAGGATTCTATTTAACATACAAATCGAATGAAAGGCTTGCCTTGAAAAACATGGAAACTATTAAACGTCTTTCAATTTGATGTATTTTTGCAAACGTATTATAGCTTTTTCAAGGGACACACATACTGTACATTAGGAAAATAAAAATCTGTTCGAAAATATAACTTTAATATATAAAACTAGTGTACGCGTGATGTCAAAAACAACGACAGTTGTTAGAAATTATGAATATTGAGATATAATGAAAAAAAAAGAGGTTTTGACACAATATATTAAGCTTCAATGAAACGGAGACTTCACTTCCAGATTCAACAGAACGGAAATCCAGAATTCACAACTTTAATAGAGGAACATGAGCAGTTTAATTACTCTCTTCCATTACTACTACTTTTCTTAAATAATTAAAAAAAAATTGTATTACCTTTATTAGATATAAAAAAAAAAACATCACAATTACATGTACAGTGTAACCCGGATATAAGAGACCCGGATATAAGAGCAAGCCAGATATAAGAGAGATTTTTTCTGGTCCCAAATTAGAGCCCATACTTACTTAAACAAAATAGACCAAACCCGGATATAAGAGAAACCTGGATATAAGAGACTTCTTCTCCGGTCCCGACAACTCTCTTATATCCGGGTTACACTGTATATCTATATAGGGCATAATGAACTTTCGGAATTCACAAATTTAGCAGAAGCTAGTAAATTGTTTACAAAGTTATTTCCCTTGTTACTACGTTCTCCTGCAATAACTTGTTTTTAAAAAATATAGTTGTATTTGATATGAAAATATCAAGATACAAAAAGAGCCTCAGTCCATGTGTTGCAGATCTCAGAAGTTATTACAGAGCTCACAAAATATACTTTTGTCGTCCATTCCTTTATCACTCCGTGTTTTGTGATGGTTTTGTTTAATTAATTATTCAGATAATTCGTTATTCTAGACTGCAGTCTTATTTGTTCAATGTTTTCATGCGATGCAACTTTATCTACAAAGTCATCATCTGGCTTCAACTTAGTCGTGATATTTGCTGTTTTATCGCTGTCGTTTCCATTCTGTTTCTAATCTTCCTTTTCTTTCGAGAGGTGTTTCAATTTTCAGTCACTGTTCTATTGCACACATACAATTTTTAACATGGAAAAATATTGAGCAAAATGCGATTAATGTAATGTCAAAAGCAGTCAATATATCATGGATACCGTTTAAAAATATAAATATAATTTTTTCTCAAGAAATTAAATGTCACTCGTATCCACACAATGTACATAATCTTATAAAGACTGCCGGAAAAATTCAATTTAAATCAACCTTGATGAAGAGTTTTGATTAAAACCTTAAATTCTACAATTATGAGTAATAACTAAAGACATGACACGAAAGAAATATATTATATAGTATAGCCGTACCGTCAAAAATGAAAGCTATTTTTCCAACAGCCGGTGATTAAACCTTTCTCTGAATGTACTCATATATGATAGAATAGGTATTATAGGGCTGGTGACATTTTTTTGCAGTGAGGTTCACTCTGTACAAGGCCTGGGAGTCACTTGAGGGTTACGATAAGGGGTAGTTTATATAGAGAGGAGGGGAAGATTATAATTGACTTGAACAGGTTAAGATTGTAGTGATCAGGGAAACATTTAAGAAGTCTGTTCCATAGGGTAGTAGTTTGCGGGGAGAAGCTGTTTGAGTGGGACTTACTTCTCGTCGATGGAATACGGATTGAATGCCGGTGGTTTGCTACTATGTAAGTGGTCCTAGCCGTGAAGGTCAGGCCTGGTGGAACCAGGAGATGCTGTTCGTTCCCGCACTTTCTATGGAAATAGCGACAGAACAGTGAAAGACTCGCCACGTACCGCCCGTGAGAGAGAGGCTGGATTTTGGAAAATAATTCTTCTTCCACAAGGACTCGGAGACGCATTTGAACTCTAACAAGACTAGAAAGTGAGGTGTGGGCAGCTCCTGGCCAAATATGGCAACAGTACTCCATTTTTGTTCTAATCTGGCTGTTATAAAATGATCTACCTCTATCTTATAAAGGCAGAGGATAGCATTAGGAGTTATTTACTGGAGCGATACAGGGAGCCGTTTATTTTATTTAATATGAATTCCACAGACATGTGGTGATTTGCTACCACTTTAGCGATGGATCGTATATAGGAATTCCACTTGATGTTAGGTGTGAGTTTGAGGCCAAATATCCTCTTGAGACACGAGGCCTCCGGTAGTTCGGGGTCTGACCGGCAGTGATGGAGTGTAACCAGTTTGTTTATAGAAGAATTGAATGTGACCAGCCAGTTTTTTTACCCACTGATCAGCTGCCAATCTCTGATCGTCAAGACTTTTAGCGATGCGCCCATATATAGTCGTATTATCGCCATAGACGTTTACAAATGATCGGAGTATATTTTTCGGTAGATCATTAATGCAGATCAGAAAGAATTTTGGTCCAAGAAGTGACCCCTGAGGGACGCCTGTGTTGACCACTAAGGCCTCGGAGGACGGGACGTTAATAACTATTTTCGGAAAGGATTTTATGATAGAGAAAACAGTGATTCCATAGCTTTGTGCTACACCTTATCAAAGACTTTCGAGTTAATTAATGCTGTAGTCGTTGCGGTATGTGTATGTCAAGGGTATCACTAATTCTGTGTATAATAATAATTAGGACGTCAGCAGTGGATCGGGCTGATTGAAACCCACACTTGTCGTAGCACAAGAGGTTGTTCCCATCCATGTGCTCAACGACCTTCTTGTTGATGAAGGCCTCAAAGAGCTTACTGATGATACTGAGGAGACTAATGGGTCTACACTAAAAGGGGTAGGATTGGTTGCCCGCGTTCTTAAAGACCGGGTATACTCTTCCACTTTGGGAAAGATTTCTCCTTTAAGTAGCGATTAAATAAGTTTACTATAATCGGGGATAATTCTAGGTTGATATTCTAAAGGAAGACGACTAGAATTTTTTCTGGGCCAGATGCTTTTTTGGGGTCGAGTCTTTTGATAAGTCTAGAGACTTCTCTTGGTGAAATGAGTATATTACTCAGATTGTGTTTAGTGAGACGAGAGAATTTGGGGAGTGGATGACCTCTGTCATCTAACGTTGCGTTCATATTTGTGCTATTTATTATATATACCAATCATTAAACTGTTTATACGATAGTTCTGTTCCATATATGACACAACAGGCATGAAATTTAAAAGCAGAATAATTGCTACGTCATTTTATACCTTTAATATTAATTTTGTCCGATCTAATTACATAAGGTTTGACACGAAAGATATAAATGAATAAATAACGGTAATTATTATATTGTGTTGATTAATATTGTCCTATCTAATTACATAGGCCATGACACAAAAATATAAATAAATACAAAATACACAACAGTAATTATTATATAGTCTTGATGTGGGTGTGAAAAAAAGAAAGAAGTTATTTTTTAGAAGTTAATAAACATTTATTTTATATTTTCTTTAAATGTAAATACATTGTTATTTTTTCTGCTAAATTACGACTGAATTTTGAAACATGACGAATTAAAAAAAAATGAAAATTTATTGAAAGAAACATTGCTTATATATGGTAAATCTTAACGTTTGACTTCAAAATAAATAACACAGGTAATATTTATTAAAATATGCTTTTAAAAATGTCATGTAAATTAAATGATATCGCTTATGTATATGCAGTTTGTTAGAAATATATAAATAGACATAACTAATTTTATCATATTTAGTTACATAGACCGTGACACGAAAGATATAAATAAATAAATACAAAACGGTAAGTATTATATTATGCTGATTCATAGAATAATTAAAATGAATTGTTTAATTTTGCTGTCGAGTAATCTTAATATACCGAGAATTACTGACCACAACAAACAGTATAAAGTTGTAGCAAATCACCACATGTCTGTGGAATTCATATTAGATAAGTACGTTCAACTTCAGGACCAAATAAACAATATCGAAGCATCTATGTAAATGAAAATCGAATGAAACATTTAATAAAGCTCTCGTCAAAATCTAGAAATATTTTCTGGCTTTAAATAACTTGCAAAAGGCTGAAAAGCCGGAAGAAAACAAGCCAACAAGTCAATAAATCAATCAATCAATTAATATATATATATATATATATATATATATATATATATATATATATATATATATATATTAAGGATATTAAAAAAACGTGTTAAAAATCGCTACACAATTGCAAGTATGTTTCAAGACTACAAATCTGGATCCACGGGAGGTGTTAAACTGCTGGTGAGTGAACGATTATTTTAATTTGAAAATTTTAAAGGAGAAACATTTGTAGTTTTGAAACATATTTGTTATTATGTAGCAATTTTTAGCCTGTTTTTGTTTTAATATCCTAAAAATATCTAATATTTAGCTTTACTCTACATTGAGCACTTTAAATTGAATGTTACGGACAGTGTAATTATACTCCATTTGTTCCCAGTTTAGTTGATATATATATATATATATATATATATATATATATATATATATATGATTGATTGATTGAAGTTGGAGAAACACTATTCAGTATAAAGCATTGACGAAGGTTGCAGGGGCACCGGAAATTGTGTGATTTTCCCCCAAATTTATTGTGCTTTCATGTCGACTAAATAAAAAAATATGTATAATATACAAACGATATTTTTGTCATGCACGTTTTGTATAATATAAGGGGCATATGTGAATATTTACTGTAGGTATATTAAAAAAATGAATGACAAGATGAAAAAGATTTTTCGGGAGACTCGTTTCGTTGTTTTGGACATCATCCAACTTAAGTGATGTTTCATTCGCTGAAATGTTAACCTTTCAAAATTAAAATGTTTTTTTTTTATTAATATTTGATTGGGTATATAATCATGCTAACTTAATTTAGTTTCTTAATGTTTCTTTTATTTTTATTACTTTTCACTTTTGTCATTAAGTATCTCACATTGTGATAATACATCTGCTAAGACAAATGAAATGTAAAAACCTGGACGCAAATTTACTGTGGATAATCTAGCGATTAAAGCACTTTCTATACACTTTCATCTTAGTAAATTGCTTTCTCTTTCAATCAAAGTAAGCATTTTCATTTAAAGTAGCATTTTTTAAGTTAAAAATTATGGTCGTAGTCATTCTTGTGAGCAACTAATTCATTGGGAGTGTTGTTTAGTAAAATATCTCAATTGCGCTCATCTTTTATTTAAATTCCCCGAGGTTTCTCCTATGTATTCCATGTGGCAATCATTTCAGGTAATAGACTATATTCCTGCGTTAAGTTTTAGCTTATATGTATGCTTATATATATATATATATATATATATGATACGTGCCTGCGTACTTTTGTCTATATGACTAAGTATATAAGATATTTGACTTACTACAAGATGACATACATTTTGGGTATTCGGTGTGTTGTAATGGTTAACGAGGTTACTGTTACTGATTCTCGAGTCCAATGAATAGTCATGCCGAAGGGAATTTTAAAATTTTTTAAATTAGCATGCCAGTTCGAAATGCAATATTAAATCGCAAAGTAAAAAACCTTATTCCTACAATCTAATATGTTCCGGCTTTAAATAACCCACAAACGGTTGATAGACCGTAAAAAGCAAATCAATAAATCCATGAATTCCCCGATAAGAATTTATGGATTTTTTTTTACATAAAGAAATAATACTTTTTAAAATAATACCTTCTGCGCTAATGTTTCTTTTAACCCCCACTCACGTGAATATTGGTAATATATTTGGCTTACTCTATCTATCTATCTATCTATCTATCTATCTATCTATCTATCTATCTATGACACTCATCAAATCTATCTCAATATGTTAATAGCTATCTGTCTGTCTGTCGGTATGTCTGCCTATCTATCTATCTATCTATCTATCTATCTATTTATCTATCTATGACATTATTCAAATATATCGCATTATGTTAATATCTATCTATCTATCTATCTATCTACCTATCTATGACATTATTCAAATATATCGCATTATGTTAATATCTATCTATCTATCTATCTATCTATGATACACTTAAAATCTACCTCATTATATTAATAGCTATCTGTCTGTCTGTCTGTATGTCTGTCTGTTTATCTATCTATCTATCTATCTATCTATCTATCTATCTATCTATCTATCTATGACACTCTTCAAATCTATCTCATTATGTTAATGGGTATTTGTCTGTCTGTCTATCTATCCATGCCACTCTTCAAATATATCGCATTATGGAAATATCTATCTATCTATCTATCTATCTATCTATCTATCTATCTATCTATCTATCTATCTATCTATCAGCCTGTTCATATCTATCTATATTTATTGCAGTCTGTTACTCTCTATCAATGCAAACGTTGATCTAGACACACCATCACACACACACATATATGATTTTTTTAAAAACTCAGACAAAAACGATTAACGAATAATTCGATTTTTCCATTATAAGAAAACCAAGGTCTCTTAAGTAAAAAAAGGATAAAATAAAAAAAAAACAAAACAACAAAACGCAAAAACACAAAAGAAGACAAATGAAAGAATGTAAATGATATTAAGAGCAAAGCAAGTTAAACAATTCCACGTCTATAATTTTGTTTTCTAAGTATAAATTTAGTTGATAAATAGATAAGCAACTTCAAATAATCCAAAAAGAAAAAAAAAAATAGACGATGAAACTTAATATCGTAAGTAAGAAATAAAAACAATCGAATAAATTAATGAAAAACTTTTAGAAGAAAAGAAGATGCAAATAAGGAGTAAAATAAACATGAAAAAAAAAAAAAGAAGCAAACTGAGAAAAGATTGTGAACCTTTTGGACGTCCTCCAAGATAAGAAGATCAATTTGAACAAAAACGAGAACCGCTTTTTATTATTTGATTTTTTCTTTCTCTCTCTCGCTCCAAAATAATGTCTAATTTGTGGCCAGACATCGTCATGACGATAAATGCAATTCGAATTCTTATTTGCTCTCAGCAACACGATAAACAGTAAATGATAATGATCACGAATAAGAAAATAAAAAAGGAAGAATCAAATCAACAAAGAAAAGTGAAAAAGAAAGCAACATACATCGGCAAAACCTAAATTGGTTTAAAAAAAAAAGTTATTGAACTACAAAAAGAATGTTGTCGAATAGAATCGAGAAATACAGGCTTCGATTGTATTCCTTACATAATGATGAAAAGAAAAGATATGCAAATCGAATAGATTTCCTTCGAGATGACCAAAATTTGCTGAAGGCTGACTCGGGTGAAACAAGAGGTTATCTCAAATGAGTAGCGCATCGCAGTGGCCGGATCAGATTTCTCTTCGTTAACAACGCCAAAGTCGCCATCAGTCAAATTGCATTACAGACAGTTCTGAATCTTTATTTCTCTATCTGGATGATCGCCACATCAACTCCCACAAACCAAGGGCGCTTCAAATGTTTAGTGTGATGACCTTTTCCGATCAACAAGATTTTGACGTGATCTTCCCGCATTTTTCATTGTTGTCGGCAACATATCTCAGTTTGCTGCTGTTGTTATAATTCTTTTTTAAATGGTTCTTTACGATGATTTTGTTTTTCTTTTGAAACTTTGCCTTTGTTTGAACTTTTTTTTTTTGACATTATCTTCATGAGAGAAATAGTCACTTGGTTATCGGATTTCAGGTTTTAACAATTCCAACCTTCGTGTTGCTTCACTCGCTCTTCCTACTCCTCCTTTCATCCCCTGCGCCTCAGCAATCACACATATAACGAAGGAGGATCGTGTTGCATAACATGTCTCACATGTATACATTTTGGGCTTTCTTATGACATGTTTAATGAATGTTAACTTCATATATAGAAGGTCATACATATACACAAAAAAGCATTTATAATCTCTACATCCTAGGCTGTCTCTCTCATTAACATAAGATAATAGCCTCTTATCCGCGGGTGGAAATGGTCAAAGATCATGAAACCGTGTATAGTACCAAAACATGTTCTTCATAGCTCTTCGCTTTGGTACCTAGACTTTTTAAATTTAAGCGCGGTACTAGACTAGCGTCGGGATCTATACAGTTGACCCTGATAGATGTAACCGTAACTTCTATGTTAACAGTTTCTTTTCTCTCACTTCTCGCTTGTGGAACTCCCTTCGAATTCCATGCTTTCCAGCCAATTTTAATCTTCAAAAATTTGAATCCAATATCAATCACTATCTACTGTCCTCCTCATTATTTTTACATCTTCCCGTTCAGTATTAATGTTTCTGTGCCTAATTCTTCCACGCCCTTTAACCTCCTTGTGCCTTAGTGACTTTTCTGCCTTCCATGGGGTGACGCCGATTAAAAAAATATAATGCTAGGTCAGACACGCTAGGGCGTTTATTTATTTATTTATTTTTTTCTTGGGAAAATCTACGCAAGGGATCCTTATACCAACCACACATATTTGAAATCATTTAACCCCAAGAAAGACAATAACCCCATTAAGACACGAGGGATTATCAGGAGTAGAAAAGAATGAGAAGACTTTAGTGATGAGAAAGAACAATAAAAGAACAGAATCCTGGAAGATAGAAGATGACGATTGGCGTTGCTTTTAAATTTTTGAAGATTGTAGTAAGTAGGGAAGGAATAAATCGGAAGAGTTTTCTACAGGTGAGAAGTGCGAGAAAAGAAACTATTAGAATAGAACTTACCGATACATCTAGCCATTTCGCCAATAAAATTTTGATTGATTCATTTTCTACGGCTTGTCAACTCTTTGCAGGTTATTTAAAGCCAGAAAATATTTTAAAGAATGTAAGAATTATTTTTTGGTGATAAAAATGATTTAGTGATAGAAATCTTACTAAATTACCCATAGCTGAGAAAAGGCGGAGTCATGCCTTTTCCAAGGTTATTTGCACATAATTGAATATAACGACTCCAACTGAAAATGGAACTCAGCTCTCCAGTTAACTATTCTGAACCACTTATCCATTACACCACCCGCACATCCAAGCTTACAACACCTGCTAGAGCAGGGTTTGGGAGAGATAGTAAAAAGACAAAACTTATTAAGAGCTCCAAGGAAGATGTGGAGGGCCATGATCTCCTACGTCCTGAAAGGACACAGCATATAAAAGGAAAGAAGATTCCCAAGTGGTCACACATCTAGATACTGACCAGGCTCGACGTTGCCTGCATCTAGCCATTTCAACAATTAAACGGTGAGCTTTGATTCATTGATTCGTTTTTTACGGCTTGTCAACCCTTTGTAAGTTATTTAAAGCCAGAAAATATTTTTAGATTTCAAGAATTATTTTTTGGTGATAATAATGCTTTAGTGGTAGACATCTTACTAAATTACCCATAGCTGAGAAAAAGTGGATTCATGCCTTGTCCAAGAGTATTTGCGTGTAAATGAATATAACAAACCTAACTGGAATTAGAACTCAGCTCTCCGATTCACAATCCCGAGCCACCATCCATTACACCATCCGCATATCCAAGCTAACAGCACCCTGGTATTTCCAAGCAGTAACCCATCTAAGTACTGACAGAGCTCGACCTTGCTTAACTTCTAGTATTCGTACGGGAACGGGTGTTCCAACGTAATATGGCTGTAAGCCCAAAAGGATGCGATCTAGTAAGCAATCTAGTCGTATGTTTGAATTTATGCGGTCAAGGTACCAAACCAACGGATCTCTAATAATTAAATACTTTATCCCAATATAGGATAAAATGAATTGGAATATGCCGGTATAATCTTAGAAGCTGTCCTTCGCAGTAAACATAATCAGATGTTACAAATGTTACTTAGATTATTGATTTTCTTTGTGTAGTTCTTTCGTTGTTACTGTAACGACTCGACTGATTCATTTTCCTGCCTTTTTTCAGATTTCGAAAAGCAAACAAAATATTAAGAAACAATAATTATTTGTTTAGAAATAAAGACAAAAAAAAAAAAACGCTGAACTGTTACGTGTTATAAATCCTCCTATATGGTAGTGAATGCTGAACAATCTCCTCACAAATGTGTATATGTATGACAACAGAGATGCACTTGTACAGAAGGATACCGAGAATATCATGAACGGCGCATGTGAGCAATAAGGAAGTTTTAAAGAAAATGAACACTTATACTTAGAATAAAAAAAGATGCAGTTAAAATTTCTGGGACACATAACGAGGTGAGATGGCTTGGAGAATTTGAGACTCGTAGGGATAAGCAATACTAACAAAAACAGCAAGGAACCTACCTAACAATTTTGTGTAGGTGGTTGAATAGGGATTTGAAGGGATAGTAAAAAGACAATTATTACTAAGAACTATAAATGAAAGGAAGTTGTGGAGAGTCGTAATCACTGACGACATAAAGGAACGCGGTCAAAGTAAATATATAAGGGGCCCTTTAATACAGTTCGTCACGTTTGTCTGAAAAGAAAGAAAAGAAATGAAAGCGACTTGTCTTTTCTTTATCGATTGTACATTTAAATGAAGCTGCATTATGGCTCAACCGAAATGTTGTGTAATGGTAAACGTACACCAAGGAAATCAAATAATACTTGTTACTTTTGAATATGTTGGCTGTAAATGCGCAGTGGAATAGCGAAAGATGCTTTCCAAAAGCTAATCAAAGTATTAAACAACAGGAAGATTTTGTTGGAAACAAAAAAGCGTGCTGAAATGCTATGCCATATCAATCCGCCTACAGGGCATTATCATCACGGATGATGAAGAATCTTGAAAACAGCGATACGATTCTGCAGAAGCACACTGAAAATATAATGGACGAAGCCTATGAGCAACGAAGAAGTTTTAAGGAAAATGCTAGCAAAAGCAAATTGACAGTTATAATCAAAAATGGATAGTTGAAATTTCTGTTCACATAATGAGAAAAGAGGACTTGGAGAATTTGAGACTCGCAGGATATAATAAAAGCAAGAGTTACAGATGGAAACAGCAATTAAGCTGCCTAACGAGTTTGTGTAAATGGATGGCCGAATAGAGAGTGTGAGGGATAGTAAAAATAAAAATACTATTAACAGCTATAAAAGATAGGAAGTTGTGGAGAGCGATAATCGCCTACTCCCTGGAGGGACACGGCACATACAGAGAGAAGAGGAAGACACTTAGACACTGACATTTTTTCTTCGAAATGTTACAATTGAAAATTATTGAATAGAAAAAAACAAGATGTATTTTTTCAAGAAAATGTTCCTAATGTCGTTTTTGGAATTTTTGAAAATTAATGAAGCCGTTTTTTTTGTTTTTTTTTCCCCCATTAGTATTTTATTTGATAAAATAATAGATAAATAAACAATTCTTTCAGGGATACCCAACTGGACTAAGTGAAATACTTCAGGTTCCATTGTCAAGATATACCATGTAATTTCCATGACTTAGTGGTAGTTTTCATTTATATGAGAGAGCATCGTGAGGTTTTATTGTTAACAGACGCACATACCAACACACATACCTTTACTGCATGTAATTTCACCGCTTGCATGCATAGTTTCCACATTTCCATCCTTGGCATTCCTGTTGTCTTTTCTCTCGAGATTTCTAGTCATAAAACTAATCTCATTTTGCCCAACCCGTTTTGCGAATCCAATAGGACCGTCCAAGCTTTTGTGTGTCAACTATGGCGTTTTAATCCTAACAACCATCCCCCTTTTTACGAGAGTTTCGCGAATTATTTGAGCCAAGCAGAATTGCTTCTTACTGACCCCTTGGCAAGGGCACACGAACAAAATGGCCGGGGAAGGTGATGTGTACTCAGAACAATAAATTCCCATAGCAATGTTTCTCAATTAATCAACTCCTTTTCCTAAATGGCCCGCCCATAAAACACGTCTACCGTAAGAAGCAGTTTGATTTATTGTGAAACAATTTTTTTAATGTTTTTCTCCTGTAGCCGTATACAAATAAAAGACGGTTTAAAACGATCTTATATTAAACAAACTTCGATGTAATAATTATCTTCAAATATTGCGATTCTTTGGTTAGATAAAGGATGTGTATGTTTTATAAATGGCCACATTCTATGCGCAAATCACTGTCGCCCGAACGATTTTATTTCATTTTTACACGAATAAAACTCTCATAGGGATTGGATCCTCTCGCAATGAACAACACGAGTAAGAAACATTTTTTTTGTCGTTACTACCCGGATAAATAAAGTAGTTTTAGTGAAGAGACGCGATAGCGTAGCATTCACTCACCCAAATTACTACATTAAGCCTTTTGGCATAATAATAGCGATAAGGCATTTTGCTAAAGTATTTGCAGACGGGGCACATCAAACGGAGAAGTTGTTTAATCACTTACCGAATTACATTTATTGGAAGGTTTACATATACTTTTTTTTAAGCATTAAGCCCTAAGCAAGGCGTGAAGCAACTAGGATGCAGGGGGTTGCAGAAGATTTGGAGCGAGAGCAGATAGGAGTGATAGAAGAAAGGACGAGGAGAGGGATAGTGGGTAGATCAAGGTAACTGGAGATGTCGATTAACATTACATTTGAATAGTTGGAGATTATAGCTCTCAGGGAAACAGTAATTGGGAAGGGTGTTCCACAGGCGAGAGGTGCGAGGTATGAAACTATTGGAGTAGAAGAGACGGCTACATTTAAAAGTTTCTACAGTTTATATATATATATATATATATATATATATATATATATATATATATGTGTGTGTGTGTGTTTTAAAATTGTGTATTTGGGCAGCAAAATTTGCTACAAATTTTCATTAAAGACGACTGGCGATTAAGCTTTTTATCTAATTTTCCTTCCGTTTGCATAAGTATTTTCTTTTCTGGGCATGTTTTGCACCCTTTACGTCCAGGAAAGAAAACACTTATAAAATAAAATAAATAAGCAAAGATAAGTAAAATAAAAATTAATCCAGACAAATAAATAAGTAAATAAACTAAGTAAATAATAAACAAATGAACAAATCACGAAGGCACAAATAAACACAAGTAAACGTAATAATAACAACCAACAATAAAATAATGAATAACAATAAAAAAAAGTAAACAGACAACACAATAAATAGTACCCCCCCCAAAAAAAAACTGCATCAAGGCCCACAATTATTCTCACTCTACAGCCCCTAGAATAATTTGAAACCTAACTTTTAGTGCTCAACCAATTAATCGCTAGAATAATACAACAGACTACCCACAATGCATCATTGACCTGTATATGTAAATAGTCGAGCAAATACAAAACGCATATGGCTTGACGATTACGTTTAGCATGAAACAGACTGTCTCTTCTGGGTATTGACTTCAATGTTCACTTATACATACATATATATATATATATATATATATATATATATATATATATATATATATGTGTGTGTGTGTGTGTGTGTGTGTGTGTAAAAGTGTATATAAATATAAATAAATATATATATGTATAATTATTTATATATTATATGCGCGGTACTTATTAGAAAGTGCTCAATATCAGAGCTAGAGCGTATGTAAATATGAAAGTGAACACTGAAGTCAAAACTCAGAGGTGATAGGCTGTTTAATGCTAGACGCAATCATCAGGCCGCGAGTGTTATGTTTTTGTTTATAAATATTAGTGAAAAACCCAACACTCGCGGCCTGACGATTGTATATAGCATGAAACAGCCTGTCGTATTGACTTCAACGTTCACTTTCGTATTTATATATATATATATATATATATATATATATATATATATATATATTTTGATAATAATAATAATAATAATAATAATAATAATAATAATAATAATAGTTTTATGCGGTCAAATTCAGACTTGCCCAGAAAACGGTTACATTAAAAAGTGCTCATTACACGATGCAAAAATCAATAATTTTAGAGGTTTTAAATATTAAAAAAAAAAAATACTAACCACTTACCTTACCATGCTTTTCACAGATAAGGTTCCGTAAAGCAGTATGGGTTCTAAAATACAAAATGGAAAATATACAATAGAAAAACAATTACTTTAGAGATGTGCTCTTGTGAAAATTATGCGTTTCAAAGCGAGGTCGTGAACGCGCGAGGGAACATGAACATACACACGTCTGTCGTATGTGGCTATTGGAAATATACTTGCGTTTATGAACGAACTGATGAAAGATGTGAACGAAAAATCTGCGCGCGTCACTGACAGATTGGGAAAAACGCAAATAAAAAGAAAAAAAAACAAAAAACATTTATCAAAATCACCCTTGAAAAGTGGATGAAACTGCGTAGTAGGAATAATAATAATCAAATACGGATATATTAATTTGCAGTAAGGAAATTTTTCAATTTAAAAAATAAATTACGCTCTAATATATTCTAAATATTGACCACTTTTAAAAATTCCTTTTATTAATATTAAATCCTTACACACACAAACATACATACATACATACATACATACATACATATATATATATATATATATATATATATATATATATATATCCAAATGTAAAAGAACGAAGAAAATTGCAACGTTCAAAACATTAATTTAAAACAGAGCTCAATACAAGAGTAGACCAATAAATATTTATTATACACTGTTACATTAGAACATGTAAGTTACCACTACACAAATGTATATTTCGTTTCGACGTTTAACAAACACGTCTCATCAGGTAGTGAACTACTGATGAGACGTTGTTTGTTAAACGTCGAAACAAAAATGTACAATTTTTTAGTCGTAATTTACATCTTCTAATGTAACAGTGTATAATATATATATATATATATATATATATATATATATATATATATATATATATATTCTTTTGTTTCTCTAAGTAAGGTTTAACTCTTTACCGCTCCCTTTTAGTCTCTGTTCTGTGATCCATTCACGCAAACTCGTTAAGAATGTTACCCGCTTTCCCCTTGCTTCTCTTGTCTTCGATTTGTTCTGTAAGTGTTAGATTTTTAAACCCTATTTCTTCATTATGTATTCCAGAAGATTCATTTATTTTTTTCTGATTGTAATTATAAGCGTCTATTTAAATCATAAGTTTCTTAAAAACATCATCGGTGTGCCCATGTTCTGGCCATGATATTCTACGTATTCGGCGATAGAACCACATCTCTGTAGCTTCACGTTCTTGTTGTCAAGTATTCACTGTTATATCACGCAAGACTTCCCCTTGTAAACAGAGGGTTTTTTTTTTACTGGCTCTGAACATTATTGGTCTTTAGTTTCCTTTGAATATTTTTCCCTTCATTAGTCATCTTTAATTAATTTACACGTTTTGTTCTTTTATTTCCGTGAACAAACTTGATAAGACTGGGACGAAACCGGTTATTTTTAGTTACTAAATTTACACTGATATCACTTTTAAATTACGCTTATTCTTTGCTTATATATATATATATATATATATATATATATATATATATATATATATATATATATATATATAAAGAATAAGAATCTATTTCCATACCTGAGGATGTCTGTAGGAACAGATGAAAGCTTGTAAAAACTAAAAATGACCTTATGCAACTGGAATTTATAAACAGGGATCATATCATTCATATACAGGTTCGGGGTTAGTGTACTTTATTAAAATTGTTTGCGAAGATGTATTCTAGCCATTTAAATCATTAACTTCTATATTTGTTTTTTTTTGTATGAATGATTCATGTAATTATATATATATATATATATATATATATATATATATATATATATATATATGTATGTGTGTGTGTACAATTGTGTATTTGGGCTGCAAAATTTGATACAAAGACGACTGACGGTGATATATAGGAGATTATATATTACAAAGAAGTTCAGCACTCTTTTCTATCCAGTAATAGTTTCTCTAGGGCATCTTTTGCTATTCGTATGCATCGGAGGATTTCCGTGTCACATTTTCGTCGTCTTTTAATAGACTACTATTTCAATAGTTAAATTTCCGAACCTGTTTGGTTTTGACCATGCTTTATCTAAAGTTTCAGACAATACAAAGCTTTTGTTAGTTCTCTGGCTTTCCATTACACACGCGGGTGTTCAACTTTTTCCACATCGGTTTGATTACGTTAAGGTCAGTGCTTTGGACAGGTCAATCGTGTAACAGGGCAATATTTTCACCAGTAAGATACTTCTTTCTTACACGCGATGTCTGGTAAGGTCCTCCGTTATGGTAGAATATTTCACCTCTTGCTATAAATGTTAATAGGTGGATAAGATCTGCCCGTAATTCCATCGATTTTTATCTGTATCCTTCCGCCGTTCTTTTTAACATACTGCTAGACTCCCAAGTCCGATTTAAAGACTAGTTCTATGTCTTTTTTTGTACAGTATTGTTCTTTGAACACACATATTTACATTCAAATATAGTTTAATTTTTACTTTAGACACTAAATATCACTTTTACCCATTTATATTACCGCAAAACAGTCTTTTGTCGAGTATTTTCTATGTTTTATTCTTGGTTGTAGAAAGCTGTTTTTTCTGTAATGCATCTAGTTGCTATGTCGTATCCTTATTGAATGAAGTGACACATCGCAAGGAATACTGCTTACTATGACGTACTCTTCTTGTAACAACTAACACATCACAAGGAATAGTGGTTCCTGCGTCGTATGAGCGATTTACATGTCGGGAACACTAGAATCATGCAGACGCAGAAGTTTAAATATCTGGGAAGCGTTCTGAGAGAGAACAGTAAATTCAACACTGAGATCCGTAGACGTATTGGGATGGCCAAGAACACATTCAAAAAGCTGGGAATTGCGAGACAGGAGGATTACTTTGGTAACAAAGAAAACAATACTGTGCTGTTTCGTGATATATGTTTTCCTTTACGGCAGCGAATGTTGGATGATTTCCTCAAAAATGAAGAAGAGACTCGTGGCGACGGAGATGTGGTTCCACAGAAGCATGTTAAGGATAACATGGACCGAGCGTGTGAGCAACGATGAGATGCAAACAAGGGAGAGGCTTATACTTAACATCAGGAAGTGACAACCAAAATTTCTGGGAGACATAATGAGGAAGGAGTGTCTGGAGAATCTGATACTCACGGGTCGAATAAAGAGAAAGACCAGGGAAAACAACGCGTGACCTGGCGGGCTTAAGCAAGTGGATGACAGAACGTGGTCTGGGGGAGGTGGCAGAGGGAAGGAACTTGTTGAGAGCTGCAAAGGATAGAAGGTGGAGCGCCATGATCGCCTACATCCTGAAAGGACATGGCACATAAAAAGAAAGAATTCTTCTTGTTCTATCAACTGAGAATTCGGAAGGAATAATGATTACTCTGTCCTACCTTTAGGGACATTATTATCATAAATTAAAATAATAATGAAAATTAGAAATAAAATAAAACAACAATATCTAAACTCTGTTTAAAATAAATTTAAGTAAAAAATAAAAATAATAAAAAGTTCTCCCAACATGCAACAAAAACTGTTCCTGCTGGAAAAACGGACATCCCGCCAAAAAGACGTTGAATTCAATCTCTTCGCTAACAACCTTGGTATAGTCAACACGTGGCCAACTTCTCTCTCTGTGACATGACGTATAATAATACGGAGTGACTTCTTCCTGTTATCACATGCAATAATGAAACATTTGTAACTAAAAATACACACACCAGTGCACACAAAAAATAAATTGTATGATATGGATATACAGTTTACCATGCTTTTAATCTTATCCCGTTGTCTGTTTTATTTCTGAGATGTATGTTTTTATTTCCTGTGAACACGAGGCTATTTTAGCTGCTATGTGACCCCCACATACTACTTCGAAAGAAATAATGATTAATACGTCGTATCCTTTACGTCGTATCAACTGACACTTTTCAAGGAATACTGATTAATATGTTGTACTTTTCTCGTATTAACTGGCACTTGGGGAATGATAATGATTACTCCGTCGTATCTTTCTTGTTGCATAAATTAACCCTTTGCAATACAGATTACTACATCGTATTCTTCTTGTTATATGAACTGTGCTGCATTAAAAGAAACTTTAGTAAAATTAGAAATCGAGTTCATCCCAAAGAAAAATAGATAAAGAAAAAAAGAATGGATGAGAGATGTAATTCTCAATATGATGAAAAGGTATTTGTCTATATTTCTGAGATGAGGTATTATGTACACTGTTTACATTATTCGGACTATTGTCCTCATCTTTGTTGCCGTATTTCTTACAAATATGGCGACAAAGATGAGGACAATAGTCCGAATAATGTAAATACTGAAGAAAAGGAGACAAAAAACAATGCGAAGGTATGGCACAGATTATAGGACTCTGCACCCCCCCCCCCCCGACAAAAATAGGAACACATGCAGGCTGGATAAAGAAGAATGTCTCAACGAAAAATGTGCAAAAATAGAAAGAGCGAGTATCTCAGATAAAGCAGATACGAGAACAAGGCAAAAGACAGGCTCATCAAGAGGATGCATTAAATCTTAGGACGGGCATTGATATTAGAAGACAAATATACTGGGTGGAATGAATACATCGGAGTTCTCGTCCATGGCGAAAGTGAACAACTGGCAATACATCGAAATAAAGAAGGGACAGAAAGATTAAAATTTCAAATGAAATAATCACTGGCCAACTTGAATAGAAACAAAACAACAGAACCAGACGGTATCGTGAAAGAGACGCTGGCAGCTTTAGATGATTTCGTCATTGGCAAGATTACAGACATAATAAATGAAATATGCAATACAGTGGCGATATATCCTAAATCCTAACTAGATTCATTTTCATAGCACTGCCTAAGAAGCCAGGTGCAACCGAATGTGAACTCCACTGGGAAATCAGCCTAATGAAACATATAACAGCAAAACTTATCTGAATTCTGATGAATAGAGCGTGCAGCAGAACCAGACCGGAATAGGACAAGAATCATGCGGATTCGTTAAAGACATTGGAACAAGGAGTTTGATATCAGAAAGAGCAATACAAATGCAGAAGAATTTGT
The DNA here is from genome assembly GCA_903632075.3 of Acanthosepion pharaonis. NCBI lineage: Eukaryota > Metazoa > Mollusca > Cephalopoda > Sepiida > Sepiidae > Acanthosepion > Acanthosepion pharaonis. The sequence goes on along the minus strand of CAHIKZ030005407.1, from coordinate 482,777 downwards.
ACCTATATTTCATAGATTATGCAAAAGCGTTTGATAAAGTACGTCTCCAAAAACTGTTGGAACTGCTAGGTAAGCTTGATATATTTAAGAAAATTAGAATAATCCAGAATTTCTGCTGTTCCCAGGTCCACCCTGACCCATGGTGGTAGCACCTGTTAGGGTCCCAGCTGTGGAGAAATAGTGAATCCCCAAACAAAAACAAAACACTATGAAAGTATAAAAATACATTTTTTATAGTGAAAATACCAGCAATACATATTTATATAAAAAACCAACATCAGTTATTTATAGTACAATTACCAACAATACATTTTTAAAAAAATGACCAGCAATACATATTGTAGAATTTCCAACAATACATTTTATATCAAAATGATCAACAATACATTCTATCATCTTATTTAGAAAGCATACAATTGCGTTCAGAATATATTTAGTTGAAGCCATAAAATTGGGTACAAAATATTTATATTTCAGCATTAAATAACCCATAGAGGTGTTGATATACTGCTAAACAAAACATCTACCATGTATTCAATTGTGAAAGAATAACATATATCATATTTTTATTATTTCAAACTCCCAAGAAAATTAAATTCCGCCATTAAATGACCCATAACGGAGTTGTTATGCCGTTAAATAAACAAACACACTAGGTTTTATATCAATAAGGTTTTTATATATTTAATGTGAAATATATAAATATATTGCGATAGTGGTCCAAAAATTATTCAAGACCACTCGGCACCTCCAAATTCGGGGGCACCTCAGGTGCCTGGTTATGACCCAAGACCATTCTCGAATGGGAGATAATGCCTGGAAGGATGCCTCTCTGTGGCCCGCTAATGTTATTTTTTTTATACGTCCCGGCACGGCTGGACCACGGAGGTACAGTATGTATGTATAGTATAGTCCATGTCTGTATAGTATGTGCGTTGGTTTGTTCTGAATTTAGAGTTACTCTTCTTTACTTCTTACAAACCATAGCTAGAGAGCTCTCTATCCTATTATTTAATCCATACATAGGGAGAAAATAAATTAGTTCTTACCTTTTCCAAAGATATTTGTGCGAAGAAATCATGTAAGGAACACGAATGGAAATCGAATTCGTCTCGCAGATTTCTCCTTCTGATTTGGTGCCTATTACAGATTCTGAGAATCTGTAGGAATTGTTGACTCCTTTAGAACTGACGCATTGATTAACGCAGATATGCAAATTACTGGTGTTGAATATACTAAACATACTGCATAAACATTGAGGTCTTCAAGGTCACTTTTTAGGGGGAGTCTTTCGAAATAATTTAGTTGGAAGAGAGTGAAGATATTGTTGGTTGATTGATTTTTTTTATCGGCATGATAGTTTCTATGAATTATTTGATACCGATATCTAAATATTTTGCCCATAATTTTATACTTTCAGAGTAAAAGTCTGTTTATATATATATATATATATATATAGTTTGTACAACATAAAATGTATAGTTGCTAATTTTACTATAAAAATGTATTTTTATATATTTTTTTAATGTTTCATTGATTGTCATTTTACTATAAAATGTATTGTTAGTCATTATATTATAAAAATGTACCGTTGATTCTTGTTTGTGAGTTCCCTATTTCTCCATAGCTGGGAACTTAACAAGTGCTACAACACCGGGTCAAGGTGGACCTGAGAACAAGATCAATTAAGAGGTGGTTCAACGCTGCTCAAAACCTTTATTTCTCGATCAGAGGCCTTGCTGCCGGATGTAGTTCATCGTCATACCCAGGACATCCTACACCAAGATGTTTCTTCTGATCACAGCACCCAAACAGAGCGTTACGATATTTCAATCTCCTTAGCGATTCCATGTTGGCCATGTTGCTTTGAAAAGTGTATTGCTGCTCATTTTACTATAAATCGGTATTGTTGCTATTTTGCTTTTTTACATAAACATCTATTGTTGGCATTTTGAACTATAAAAAAGTTTTTATACTTTCATTGTGCTTTGTTTAGGGTTTCACTATTTGGTCATTGGTGGGTCCCTAATAAGTCTAACTCTGGGTCAGGGAACAACAGCAATTAAGACGTCGTTTCACGCTCCTCAAATCTTCCAATCTTCTGGTCTGAGGTCTTGCTGCTGTAGTCTATCGTCATACCAAGGACAAATTAAACCTTGTATTACATTTTGTGCGACGTGAGCGCACGGTTAAATTCCTGCTATACAGTCTTGGAAAGTATCATGGAGGTCAAAATTATCTGCTGATTAGATTTGCTGCCGCCATGATCTCATCCGTCGACGACTTGTACTGTACTCTACTGTACAGTGAGTACTCCTGAAAGTATAATGTGAAACATTGAGAAAAAAAAGAAAGAAATGAACCAGTTGATTTTTTTCCTCATTGGCATAATTCTACGCTCGACATTGTATGTTTGCACACGTATACTGGCTTCTGTCGGCCTTTTCTAGTTATTATTCTTGACTGGCGTTTATTGGAGAGTCGTGTATTTTCTGATTCACTCGCTTTTACATCAACCGTTGCAGTGTGCGAGACATTTATTTTGTTACGGTTTCATGCCGAGAAAAGAAATCCTAGGAGTAATGGAATCATTGATTTTGCATTAGAACCAAGTGAACTTGAACAGCCGAAATTGGAATTATAAATTTGTCGATTCCATTTTGCGTAACTATAGCTGTCACGCTAATTCGCACCGCCTACGTATGTACACAGACGTGAGGATAAATCTACAACAGGATACACATACACAGCTCAAGTAATTCTTCTTCTTCTTCTTCTTCTTTGTGCCGAACTCCATCAAGACATACGTGATCATGGCTCGCCTCAAGTTCCTATTTTTCTCCCTTTGCTAAGGTTTCAGTCCTCCATTCTATCATCAATTCACACAAGCTCATGAAGTAAGTAGCTCGCTGCTTTCCCCTATCTCTCTTGTCCTGTTCGTGGCGAGGTGGGTAAGTTTTCCAAGGTGTCCGTTCTGATTATGTGTCCAAGGAATTCCAGTGGTCTTTTCCTGATTCTGGGTATAAGTGTTCATTCTGTTGCCATTTTCTTTTAGACTTCTTTCTTGCTTACTCGCTCCGTCCATGGAATTCTCAGTATCCTTCTGTAGAACCACATTTCCGCTGCTTCTAGTTTTCTCCTCACGCGTGGGGAGATTGTCTAGCATTCACTGAATAACATAAAGCATAAAGTCCAGTCCTCTTTTCTTTGTTACTAACGAAATTTCTCTGTTTCCAGACATCTCGCTTAGCTTTTAGATTGCTTCATTTGCTCGTCCAGTGCGTCAAGCTACCTGCACAAGCGAATACTTTACCAAATATTACGAATATTGATAATGCTGCAACTGTGTAACATCGTATTATATAGAAATAAAGTGTTGCTGCCGACACTTGAGTTTGAACATAGATCGCCAGTGAACAAACACAGGCGATCCCATTATTGAATCAAGTAGACCACGTGACCATAGGAAACGGATATATAGGAAGTAGCCTATTTCTAATTGATTTCTATTTCTACTCTATCCGTTATTACTATACGGACCGCTATTCTCTACTGTATTCACTATATTATTTCTCTATTGGAGAAATGGATAGCGGCTCGGATTGAGGAATCGGAGAGCTGAGTTCGAATTCCAGTCGGATCCATTACATGACTAATACCCTGGGGAAACGTAAGAAATGGCAACCTACTGCGGGAAAAAATCTGTCTCGTCAGTAATGTATCGAAAGACACATAACTGACTGATTTCTCTATTCAGATCACTATACGGGTTACTATTCGAGCGAGTAATATCGAGCAAGTAATATTAGTGCGAGTGTTATTCGAAGGGGTCTGGCACCAGTATTGTTCAACGGCGTACTATAAGTTGTATTTGCGATTACAAAGTCTCTACTACAATGATCATTACGAAAGAGTGTATTTGTTGGCATCACAAAAGTGGTAACGAGTGTTCGTTCAGTCACAAAACATCGCTAATAGTATAGCTGGAAAAGCAGGGATTTTTAGGAAAGTTTGATCTATTTGGGAAGAATGTTAGAATAATCTGGAACTTTATACTGAGAACAAACCGCCTGGATACGGATAGAAAATGTATTCAGTAAATACACAGAAAAGGGTGTCAGACAAAGATATGTTTCTCAATGGATTTATTCAATCTTTACAGCGAGGCTATACCAAGGGAGCTGGAGGTATAAAACGATTTATTATCGGTGGGCACAGTCTTTGCAATATAAAAATAAGCAGTTGAAACTATAAAAAAAAAAAAAAAAAGAAAAAAGAAAACAAAAAACAAACAAAAACTGGCAGGACCCCTAGACAAATTATCAAAAGAGAGCGAGAAGAAAGGACAAACTATCAACTGTAACAAGACAGAAAATACGATCGTCAGCTACCAATTTGGAGATGTCAAAATCAAATAAGTACAGAAATTTAAATATCTGGGATATGTTTTAACAGATGACATAAAACACCACAGTAAAATCCCAATATAGCTAGAGATGCCTTCTAAAAACTAAACAAATTATTAAGAAACATGAAAATTTCATTAGTGACAAAGAAAAGTGTGTTGAAATGTTATGTAGTATCAGGCCCCTTATATAGTAGTGAATACTGCGAAATTTCCTGATAGATGAAGGAAACACTGGAAGCAACGGAAATGAAGACCTGATTCATAGCCTTATCTATTGAAGAACATATTTTCAGTCTTATTTTTTGAAGACCATATTTTTAGACTTATTTATTGAAGACCTTATTATTTGAAGACGATATTTTTAGCATTATTCATTGAAGACCTTATTATTTGAAGACCATATTTTTAGCCTTATTTATTGAAGACCTTATTATTTGAAGACCATATTTTTAGCATTATTCATTGAAGACCTTATTATTTGAAGATCATATTTTTAGCATTATTCATTGAAGACCTTATTATTTGAAGATCATATTTTTAGCATTATTTATTGAAGACCTTATTATTTGGAGATAATATTTTTAGCATTATTTATTGAAGACCTTATTATTTGGAGATCATATTTTTAGCATTATTTATTGAAGACCTTATTATTTGAAGATCATATTTTTAGCATTATTCATTGAAGACCTTATTATTTGAAGATCATATTTTTAGCATTATTTATTGAAGACCTTATTATTTGAAGACCATATTTTTAGCCTTATTTATTGAAGACCTTATTATTTGAAGATCATATTTTTAGCATTATTCATTGAAGACCTTATTATTTGAAGATCATATTTTTAGCATTATTTATTGAAGACATTATTTGAAGATCATATTTTTACCATTATTCATTGAAGACCTTATTATTTGAAGATCATATTTTTAGCATTATTTATTGAAGACCTTATTATTTGAAGATCATATTTTTAGCATTATTTTAAAGACCAAATTTATAATACACTTATACATTTTGATGCGTGCAAACACACAATTCCATGTACATCAATATGGTGCCAAAAAAGCATTACCTGGATAAGTTTAGGTTTATTATGTTTTACGATATATCAACCTCATGCCGACAAGATCTTTAGGATACGTTCGTATGAATAGAAGATGCATTTTCTGTCAGAAATCAGTTTGTACATCATATTTCCTTGACTCGCCATATCTATTGCTGGTAATATTTTTTTCAAAAATGTATTGCAGATAGTATTTAAAAAAATGTATTGCTGGTATTTTTATACTATTTAATCTATTTTTATACTTTCATAGTGTTTGACCTCTGTTTTGGGTGTAAGCTATTTGCCCATAGCTGGGACCCAAACAGGTGCTACCACCCTTGGTTAGGGTGAATCTAAGAACAACAGTAATTAAGAGATTGTTCCATGCTCCTGAAATCCTACCAGTTATAGGCCGTGTTGCCGGATGTAGTCTATCGTCTTACCCAGAACGTGCATCACCTGCAAATGTCGTGATTAAAAAGCAACAAAAAATGCATAAATTTTTTTGTCAAAATGAATAGACAAGTGTTAACTAATTCGTCCCAGAAACTTAAAGAACTTGAAATCAAATTACTGCAATTCATTTGTAAACAATAGCATGGAATGATTAAAAACGAAAGTAGCTGGATAAGGTTTACGGATAACAATTGCATCTGACTGTCATCAACTTTTATATCCTATAGGATTGTTTTTAATAGTCATTAAGACTTCAAAGACTATTTCACTAAACGTCAGATATTTTGGGAAATTAGATCGATTAGCATAAACTTAAAACTCTATTAGAGACTTACGTATTTTCACCTTTTCCAACAAATATTGTGTTTCATACAAAACGCCGATCAACATTTTCAACGCCATCTGTTATAATTCTGGTATAAGAATTTAACATTCCAAGAGATGATCGGAACATTGACCGGTATAATTACTAGCATTTCTTTTCTATTTTATACCACTTTTGGTTTGTTTACCCTAGACCCAGAGCCTGGTCAGTACCTAGATATGTGACGTCTTAGGAATACCAGGTGCTTTAAGTGCGCGTAGTGTAACGGATAATGGCTCGGAATTGGAAATCGGAGAGCCGAGTTCCAATTCCAGTCGGGATTTTTAAATTCACTTACGTGCAAATATCCCTGGGAAAGGTATGAAACCACCTCTTCTCCCCAGCTATGGGTTAATTAGTAAGACTTGCATCACTAAAACCATTATTATCTAAAAAATAAATTGCGTACATAATATTTAGATTTCGGCAGTAAGAGATTGATATGCCACTAAACAACAAAAACAACAAAAAAAAAAAAACAAAACAAAAAACAACCAACTCCTCCACCCAGCCACAAAAACAAAAAGAAAAGAAAAGAGATACATACTATTCCATACTGAAGAAATTCGAAGATGGAATTGGTCGAAATGTTGTGGCAACAATAATAGCAACCAGAAGAATGAGTTCTGTATCCTCTAAGAACTCTAGCAATGACATGGAATCAAAAGAAAAATGGCAGAAGCATTACAGCTTCATATATGAAGGGTGATCGGTCGAAATTTTGTGGTAACAATAAGAGGTACAAGAAGAACATATTATGTAGTTCCCAAAACCTGTTGCAATCATAGTGAATTTAAAAAATATAGTATCATCACGGCTTTATATGGGGTGTTTCATTAAGACGGATTATATATAAGAGTGTTTCATTAAGACGGATTATATATAAGGGTGTTTCATTAAGACGGATTATATATAAGAGTGTTTCATTAAGACGGATTATATATAAGGGTGTTTCATTAAGACGGATAATAAATAAGTGTTATTGGTGAAAATTTATTTATTTTCTATTGGATTGTGTTATTTAGGTCATGGCAAATATGTGTGAAAAATAATATCGCCCAAATGACCGCCAAATCTGAAAGAAAATGAAAAAACCTTAATTCACATTTAAAATCGGTCCAAGTTATTGGAACACCCTTTATATAAAGAAGGCTAAAAGATGAATTGGTCGAAATGTGGTAATAAATAAGAGCAACAAGAAAAATGTGTTCTGTAGTCATCCAAAAATCTAGTATTAATATTGAATTTCTTAAAATAATATTGCAGAAGCATTACGGTTTTATATATGAAGAAGGCTGAAAAATGAATTGGTCGAAATGTTGTGGCAACAATAAGAGCAACAAAAAAATAAGTACTAGCAATGATAGTTAATTTAAAAAAAAACCGCAGAAGCATCACGGCTTTATATATGAAGAAAGCTGAAGAATGGATCGACCGAAACATTTTGGTAACAACAAAGCCAATAAAAAAGATTTCATTAATCTAAACAACTCTTGTAATATTTAAATATCGTTCAATAAATCGAAAAATGAAAAAAGCAATTTTTACAATTCAGAAAATGCAAAGAAAGAATGGCAAAACAAACCAGAAATCTACTTTTTCAACGAATTCTCGTTATAATTAATTAATTATTTGGTAATATGCGATAAAATACGATAAAAGTGACGAGATATTTGTTTTGACGATGTTTTTCTTCAGTTAGTTTTGTAACAATTAAGATATTCTTGCCTTTTCATTCCGAAGTATCACAGTTTCTAAGCTTTCTTCTTTTTATTAACAAGAGTTCTCTCTCATTGAATTCATTTGCTAATTTCCAGTTTTTAAAATCTCCATAGAGAATTGCTTCTGTTTTGAACGCTGAATACCACTTTTTACTTTTTCTTTAAATCTCTTAGCTATTATGCAGTGTTTTATGAATTTTATTGCTAGCCTCTATTAAATCAATTTTTTTTTAATGAAGCCTTCAGGTAAAATTCTCGCCATCAACATTGAGTTTTTATTAAGCGGAAATATTTGAAAAGCGATTGGAACAAATATTTTTTGTCGTAAATCATTTTTGTCTCGAGAAGCAGATAATTAATCTCTTAATGTGATCCATCAAGAAATTACTCTAGTGGCAGCTTTCAATAAATTCTGGAATAATTACTTAACACGTGAGCGCCAAATACAAGTCATTCCGAACAAAGGCGTATCTGATTTAACGGTAATCGGCGCGAGAAGTGAAATTGGCGAGTCGAATCCTGGCCTAATTCGTTGCGTTATTTTTCGCACTAATGCTCATGTGAAAGGCATGAATCCGGCTATTCCCCACTCCGGCTATGGGTAAAAAAAACTAGGTCCTCGTACCTTAGTATGGCAACTAATCTAGGAGAAGGACAAGTCTGAGTACAAAATCAGTCTGGAGTGGGATGGAATAGCAGGTGCAATACATATGGTTAAATTATGCTTCTAATGGGTTACGGGAGTCGGAAACGAATCCTGTTATATATTCGGTGATAATCAATTTCATCCGTCATAAACTGAAAAATCAAACCTTTAACCATCACTCTTCTTCGTGTTCCCAGCTATGGATTAAATAGCACGTTAGACAGAGTCCTCAAACCTTCGATGGCAATCAGTTTAGGAGCGGAAGCATCGGAACAGGAAATGGAAAATGAAACCACTGTAATTCGTAAACAGTGATAATAATTCCCAGTTAAAGAAAAGGCATCTGTAGAGAGGCATGATCACTTACGTCATGAAGCGATATTATATTAAACAAATATAGCAACGCCAGAAATATAGTGTTTGGTATTTAAAAGTGAACTTAAAATGTTGATGATGATGATGATGAGTAGGAGGTGGTAGGGGAGGAGGAGGATGTGGAGGATCATCATTCTAAACCGGGTGTCGCTAAATAGTCGCTGTGTTGTGTTAAATAAAGATATGTTTTATACTAGCACGTTTTATATTTTCACACACACACACACACACACACACACAGACACAGACACACACACACACACACACATTTAGGCAGTAATCCATCATTTATACATGTTACATTAAAGACCACAGACAAGGTACTGCAATTAAGCTTTTTATTTAATTGTTTTTGTATTCGAACAATCTTTTCCTTTTTTGGACACAGCTTGTGTAGAAACTCTCCAAATTATTTATGATTTCGGTTTGATCAGGAACACAGTGTTTCTGATCAACCCAAACTCATAAATAATTACATCGATCACACTACTATATGGCAATCCAGACGACTTATGGGTTCCTTCTCAAACCGAACTCATACATAATTACATCGGTCACACTGCTATATGGCAATCCAGACGACTTACGTCAAACCTATCCGACCAAAACTCTATCAGAACCCATTTAAACACACACACAAACTTATCAGACGCCATCCGAAACATACTAGTAGAAAATACAAGCATAATAACCTCATCCACATGTAAAAAACAATTAAAAATTGTGGAAGCCATAATTGTTCCTGTCTTCAAGAACTCTGGCGACCTCTCTGACCCTTCTAACTACCGTCCTATCAGTCTCCTACCTCTCTTCGGCGCCCTAATCAATACCGAGGTGGTTAACCACCTCACATCCCATGATCTGCTCTCAAACAAGCAATATGGCTTCCGCTTTGCCCGATCTACAGCTGATGTGCTTAAGGCCATCACCGAAACTGTCTACCAAGCTCTTCAAAATAACGGGGAAGCTCGTGCTGTGGCCTTAGACATCTCCAAAGCATTTGATAGGGTTTGGAATGCCGGCCCTCTTCGCAAGCTCCAGGGTTATGGCATTACGGGTCGATTGTTTGACCTAATACAATCATTCCTGATTCTCCTCCAGTTCCTATCCCACGAACGCAGGTGTTCCCCAAGGCTCCATCCTAGGCCCCACTCTATTCCTTATCTACATAAATGACATTCCTGACGCCATAAATTCCCAAGTTGGCATCTATGCGGATGACACCACAATTTATTCCTGCCTCAAAAACAAATCTAGTGTCGCTGACAAAACTAACCTGGCCGTGCGTCTCGAAAAGAACCTCCAATCGGTTGTGAACTGGGGCAGGAATTGGCTGGTCAACTTTAATGCTTCAAAAACAAAACTGCTCTCTATTAATCCCCACAGAGATCCTTCCCTGCCCTCCATTAGAATGTCTGACGTTCAACTTCTCGAGAGCACCTCTCTGCGGCTGCTCGGTCTCACGTTGACTGCTGACCTGAGATGGAACAAATACATTGAGTCAATTGCTTCGTCCACCGCAAGGAAAGTTGGCTCCCTGTGCCGCACCAGGAAATATTTCCAGATCTACAAATCAACAATTCGCCCTTGCATGAAGTATTGCTGCCATAATATGGTCTGGAGCCCCTTCCAGAGGCGGATATGCAATATAATTGGCCCTGCTCTGGCATCTCGTCTACAGTCGCTCTCTCACAGACGCGCCGTCGCCTCTCTCTGTCTGTTTTACAAATACTTTCATGGCAATTGCTCCGAGGAGCTGCATTCGCTGGTTCCCAGACTTCAGGAGTTCAAGCGCCCTACGAGGCTGGCATCCCGCTCTCACCCCTTCACTGTCGAAACTCCTAAATGTAGCCGTCTCTTCTACTCCAATATATTCATATCTCGCACCTCTCGCCTGTGGAACTCCCTTCCCTATTCCAGTTTCCCTGAGAGCTATAATCTCCAGCTATTCAAATGTAATGTCAATCGACATCTCCAGTTGTCTTGATCTATCCACTACCCTTCTCCTCATCCTTTCCTCTATCACTCCTATCTGATCTTGCTCCAAATCTTCTGTAACCCCTTGTGTCCTAGTGGCTTCCCGCCTTGCTTGGGGTGAAACGCTTAACCCCCCCAAACCCCCCCACCCAAAAAGACAGAAGCTAACACCCAATAATACTAACTACGAACACGGCCACAGTGTACTGACTGTTCGGAAAATAAAACATCCCTATAACTCTAGATACATAGACACAATCCATACATCCAGATAAAAATAAAAAAATAAAACCATCCTTGCTAATGGCTAAAGGTATAGCCGAAAACGCTCGGAATTACAGAACAGAAAAGAAAACACTTGTTCGAACACAAGAAAAATTGAATAAAAAGCCAGTACCTTGTCTGTTATCTTTAATGAAACATGAGCTCTCAGGATTTCATCCTCCTTGGGACTACCCATAGGGTTTACCAAGTTTTTCATAACTTAAATATATATATATATATATATGTATGTATGTATGCGTGTGTGTATGTGTGTCTGTGTGTGTACGTGTTTATGTGAAAAAAGAATATCACACATTGAATGCTGGTGATAATAAAATAGTACTCGATATGTAATAACAGAGCTAGAATTTATATTAGTAATACACATATATTTTTTCCTTACCGGTAGCACATGTACAACACAATATAAATATTGTAAAAACAAAAAAAAAATGTAATTCTCTCTCTCTCCCACACACACGGACACACACAGACACACGCACACATACACACACACAAATATACACACACACACACACACACACACATATATATATATATATATATATATATATATAAAGCTGGCCACTTGTATTCGAGGACATCTGTCTATTAGAGCAGCTAGCCAATCCCAATTGCAGACTCTCGCTCAGACACATTTGTGTTTCTTCGACACCCACAGAGCCCAACTGTAGTTTTATTATACTGCAACTATGCTGGGCAGACCTTAGTTACAGTTTCAGGGAGAGAGCGTTTTATGTAGAATAATCAACAATTTGAACAACACCAGCACACTCAGACACTCGCTCACTTGTGACTTCCTGCTAGCACAGCTATCGATGGCCCCCAAGTGTTTATATATAAAAGGGAGAGATTATAGTTGTTCTAACGAGCGAAAAATATATTTTAAAGAGAGAAGCTTCAAATGTTTTTGTTTATAATATGGATTTTTAAAAATATATTATACTTTATTTTCTATAAATTTTGCTACACGTGTTTCGGGTCCTGTGTAATTCATAAGACGAAGAAAGGTAATACCACATATTATTTAAAGGAATTAATTTTTTCTTATATTGAGTCTTAACCATTGTCTTTTGTATATATATATATATATATATATATATATATATATATATATATATATGGAGGAATAAATGCATCTTATAGGCCAATACATACGTGTTGCTTTTATAAATTTGCTATTAGTAGCAGGCATGCGTTTATTTAGCTAGATAGCGGTAGCGCCCTGTTTGGTCAAATTCAGTCCCTTGTTGGTGAGACTGGAGTGAGCTCTCTAGGGCGAAGGCCAGGGTGATAATATATGGAAGACCTGCGATGCCCAGATCATATGTCCCCATCCCAGCCGTACCGACAAGATCCAAAGGAATACAATGCATTTGAGGCCAGCTTGACTGCAGTAGTTGCAGGAAAGTTGTCAATGTTGACAGATTTTAGGCCTTTACTCCGATTTTTCTGTCTGAATTTACTTCCTTGTCCGCAAGATATAACCGCAAGGCAGCGCAGATCTAAAATCGGTTTTTTTTTCTTCCATAGATGGACTGTCTTTCTGTGCTATAGAGCTCGATCTACCCGAACAGCTGGTTATGAGGCGACAGTTCTCCGCTTCCTCCGACTTGGAGCTGGACTAATGCCGAGAAAGAATTTTATCGACAGTGGGAGTTTGTCTCCACTATCACCACCGGCTATGACCTTTGTGATATTACTGAGTCCGAATCAATAGACAGGATAAAATCCTTGAGAATTTCTTGCAAAATCACGGCAGATGACCGTCCATTTTTTTTATTTATTTGTCAAATTCTTAAAACTTTTGTTTCTGTCTTTACACTGTATCAATAATTATATGTTAAATATGTAATCAGGTCGGGGTTTAAATTTACATTTTTATGTCTCAGTTTTTGTTTGTAAAACGTAAAAAAATATTTTTGTGATTTCGGATTTATTTTCAAGAGCTGAAATGACTGGCTTCTTCTGGAAGCCTTAGATCTTCCTTCGAGATAAACGGTTTTAATTATTCTTTTTTATAGCTTTCTATCACTCTTTTCTTTCTTTACGTAAATTTCATGTTCTTTTTCTTTCTTAAAAGAAAAAGGAGAGAGAAAGAAAAAGTGACCGAAGCGAAACTGATGATACGATATCTTTTTAATGATTCAATTGTTGACAAAATTAGAAAGTAAACGAAAAAAAAAAAAGAGAAAGAAAATGGATAAAAGAAAGATAGAGTAATTAAACTGTGTATATTTTAAGAAAAAGATCAGTAACTACTTGAAGTCAAGGTCAGCGATTGTTATCAGCCAAGTGCTGCTATATACACAGATCTGCATATCTGTGGCGCCCAATATGAAATCTGTTGAAAATCTGATGAAGCAGAAACTGCAGTTGCATTAATAGTGATGAATAAGGGTGAAGACAAAAACAGAATAAATGTTCGTAAAAAAGGATGCTGGTTTCTTTAGAATATTTTGTGTCAGTGCATTTAAGTCTTTTAGGAGAAAAAAGAAAGGCATAATATCACAGTAAAGGAAAAAAGCAAGAACAGAAAACAAAACAATACAAGACCCTTTGCTCTCACCCTTTCACTGTCGAAACTGTTAAATATTGCCGTCTCTTCTACTCCAATAGCTTCATGTCTCGCACATCTCACCTGTGGAACTCCCTCCCCTTTTCCTGTTTCCCTGATAGCTATAATCTCCAACTATTCAAATGTAATGTCAATCGACGTCTCCAGATGCCCTGATCTATCCCCTAAACATTTCTTCATCCTTTCCTCTATCACCCCTCTTTGTTCTCGCTCCAACTCTCTGTAACCCCTTGCATGCTAGTGGCTTCCCGCCTTCCTTAGGGTGAAAAGACAAAAAACCCCAAAAAACAAAAACTTACACATTCGTGAGAGTGTGAAGACCAAACAATCAGCCTTGGTATATGCCTGAATGTGCTGATGTTATGACTCACCGTAAAAGTTACTAATATTTCTATCAACCTGAACGGTGTAGCAAAACACGTCGTTGAAAAATGCTTTCAATAATTGGTAAAAAGATCTGGAGAATGCTAAGGTCACCTATACACGGTAAGTCAGATTTGAAAAAGATAGACTTGGTTTGTCTGAGTTCTAGGAAAACCCTCACAAGTTTCTAAATCGGTCATGGCCAAACTGCGGTCCGCAGGCCACATGTGGCCCGTTTGGCTTTCTGAGTGGCACGCCTAATTTCATGTCGAAAATACCCTTTATTAAATTTTTATTCGTTTCTTTCCGTTCTACCTTGTTCACTTAAACAATCTCTCATACCTATCTCTGTATATATATATATATATATATATATATATATATATATATATATATATATCGGTGTAACAACAAAATTGTCCAAATCGTGTAAAAGTAAAATTGTAAATTAATATCAAGATTTGAACCGTTGAATCTTAGAAACGATTAAAGATATCTCACTAGGATTCTCCAAGGTTTTTATAGCACTATTAGACTCTACTTTTGAGCAATAAGAATGCGTATTTACTCTCCAAATTTAACAGAAGAATCGTGATAAAATCGATCTTAAACGAAAATGACATATCATTATTTAAACAGCTAATCATTTCAAGCTCATCAAAGATTGATATATATATATATATATATATATATATATATATATATATATATTATTATATATATATATATATATATATATATATTATTATATATATATTATTCAAGGATCTTTTTTCAACTTATTCGAAATGATCTTCATCCTTTCTAACCTCCTAACCTTTTGTCCTGGAGTAACCACGTACATCATAGGTTTCACGTACGATTTCATTTTCAAGACTTTTCTGATTGCTCTTTGGACAATTATAGCTGAAATTCCACTGTCACGTGCCAAACGTCTTATGGTTTGAGTTGGATCTTTTCTAATTGATCACTTTAGCTCTATGCTGAAATGACTATCCCTTTTCATGCTGTGACCACCTCATCCAGTATTTCTCTCTATTGTTGCCGCTTTTTAAAACTTATTCACCGTTGCCTTGATGATTCTTGAATGGACTTTGAAGATGAAAGCCAGAGTATGAATGTTGCTACCATTGCTGAAGGCTTGATTAATCTTTTTTCTCTCAACATTGCTCATTTGAGAAGACAGTAGGGCTGACACAAAAAATGTTTTACTTGTTCTTTTTCTTGCTGTATAACTCAAAGGGTTTCTCAGTGATTCTTACAACAAATGGTGTCAAGATGGCTAAATGTCTTATCTGAAAACCTGGAAAAAATAAAGTCAGTTAGTTTGGTGTTTTTTATATATTAAACCTTTTGTGCGATGGACAATTATGCTACCCCCGGTATGTATATATATATATATATATATATATATATATATATATATATTATATATGTATATGTGTGTGTATATATATATATATATATATATATATATATATATATATATATATATATATGTATATTGTGTGTGTGTGTATATATATATATATATATCTATATCTATCTATCTATATATATATATATATATATATTATATGTATATTGTGTGTGTGTGTATATATATATATCTATATCTATCTATATATCTATATATCTATATATATATATAAATATATATGAAGAAATATAGTCTTAAGGTGTGCTATATTTATGGGATAAAGTGCTCAATATCAGAGATAGAGCGTGTGTAAATATAAAAGTGAACGTAGAAGTCAACACTTAGAGGCGACAGTCTGTTTCATGCTACATGCAATCGTCAGGCCACGTGTGCTCTTATTTTTCTCGGCTATTTATACATATACGGGTCAGTGGTGCATTGTGGGTAATCTATTATGGCGGTTATTTTACCGGAAGTCGTTTATTTATTTATTTGGGTTAAATTATTTTGCTTGTTTTTATTTAATTTTCTAGCCACAATGCACCACTGTCCCGTATATGTATAAATAGCCGAGAAAAATAACAGCACACGTGGCCTGACGATTGCATATAGCATGAAAGAGACTGTCGCCTATAAGTGTTGACTTCTATGGTCACTTTTATATTTTATCACATTAAACGTTATTATTGGTAGATAATCGTGTTTGAATATTTATATATATTTATACGGATTAAAGAAAAGTTTGCGCTCTTCGGTAAGAATCGAGCCAGCATCTCTCAGGTTAGAACGACCCACCGTTTAGCCCAGTGCGCCTATCCCGTTTTGGCCACGAAGAGACAGAGTCTCAGGCGAGTTTATAGTGATACCAATCTGTCGGATTAGTAAAATCCATTCTAATAAATTTTCTTTATTTACGTTTGACTACGAAACTGCGTGCAGACATGAAATATTTCGAGAGACAATTGACAAGAGACATTTCGCTTGACAGCATCAAATTTGATTTCACCTGACCGGACCGTCTGCTTTTCGTGGCCAAAGCGGTATAAGGTGGGGGAACTCAGGTTCGAATCTTACTGCATGGCGAATATTTTGTTTTAATAAGATCTATGGAATATTCAGAACGGTAGACGAAAATAAATGAATATACGGTTTAATAAATAAACGTAGCATTGAATATCAGCATCAACTAAAGATAACGTCTACGTGAGAAAATCTGTCGGTTTAATCAATAAAAAATCCGTCAAGTTCTTTAGAAATTACATATGCTCTTCCTCAGAAGAGTATATGCAACTGTTGCGCCAAGAATATACATTTACTTTCTTCTCTTACTCGCATACAACAACCCCACTCGGCTTGTCGCTACATCACGTTTAAACCACCGGTTCCCGAAAGATCAGCGAAGTTAAGCAATGTCGAGCCTCGTTAGTACCTAGATGGGTGACCGCTTTGGAATACTAGCTGCTGTAATCTTGTATGTGCGGATGGTGTAATGGATAACGATTCGGAAATGTTAATCAGTGAGCCGAGTTCCAATTCCTGTTGGGTTCGTTATATTCACTTACGCGCAAATACACTTAGGAAAGGTATGAATTCACCTCTTTTCCCCACAGCTATGGGTTAATTAATAAGACTTCTATCACTAAACCATTATTATATCTCCCCTCATCCTCCCAAAATCTAAAAATATTTTCTGGCTTTAAATAACCTGCAAAGTGCTGATAAACTGTAAAAAACGAATCATTCGATTAATCTTCTCCCTATTGCTCAGGACATTGCTCAGTATTCCTTGTCATATAGGAGGACTGATATCACGTAACAGTTCAATACTATTTTTTCTGTTTCTTAATATTTTGCTTAGATTTTAGCAGGCATCTTTCTTTATCCCAATGCGCTTTCGGCGTTGCACTTCACATTTTCTATTAAAACACTTCCCAGATATTTAAATCGTACTTGTTTGATTTAGGTATCCCCAATTTGTAATTTACATGTTGGACTGTTCATTTTTGCTAACAAACATGAATTCTTTCAATTGATGTTTAGTTCTTTCTCCTCGCTTTACTTCACTACTTTCTGTCGGAGTTATTGTAGTTTCCTTTCTGTGTTTGCTATCAATATCAGTGTAATCTGCATATCTTATGTCGTTAAGATTGCCGCTAACAAAAAACGTATAACGATTCAAAATTCCTGAGATGATTAAATTATTTAGATTTGAGATAAAAGTAATTACACACCTTTAATGGAAAATCTAAAAAACTTGATTTTTTTTCTTTCATTTTATCACTTTTTTTTATTACAGTTATATCAACTCTTCTGTACTTCTATCAGACCTGGACATTCTACCGAAGAGACGTCCGCAAATTTAAAAGATTCCATCAAATGAAACAAACAACTAAATTCTCCTCTCCGCAAAAATGGGGAGCCTAGAAATCATCGATGGAGCGGACATCTTGCCCGAATGCCATACAAATCCTCTTCTCGAAGCTCGAATCTGATAAGAGACCATGTGGAATCCCACGTCCTCGATTCAAGGATCAGCTCAAAAACACCTTACTGTGGACAGAAATTGATCCGGTCAATTGGGAGACGAGGACTGCAGAAAGAACCAATTGGAGAAAGGCAGTCCGAAAAAACAACATCCTTTGAAAACACCAACAGACAAATAGAATAAACGAAGAGAGCCCAAACAAAAGCCAGAGCTCTCTATCCACTGAACCCTTCTACCCTACTATGCGGTGGCTGTGGACATCTTTTCAGATCCAACATAGGCCTCATTTTACACAGACGGAAATGACGATGATCACCCAATACTAGGCAATGAGATCTGTAATGATTAAGAGCATGTGATTCATGTTAGAAAATAACATATAGCCAGAGTATAATTTAATGTCAATAAGGAAGATAAAGTGGGTGGTCCCAATATGCAGAGATAACAAAGTAGATTTTACAACCATTGCTACACTAGAGCATCGGAGTAGCCAGATGTGTCAGAGGATTCACCTGAAAGGTAACCTTATAGCTACCAGTGGGAGATACACGCCTCCCAATATGTCAGAGGTTGCCTTCGATATGTAAGCAGTTGGTCAATCTAGCAGCGCGTAACACGTGTACCCATTGGACAAATAGGTGACAGGAAAATATATAATCGTTCCAGCCGAGAAGGGAAAAGACACACAATCGTGAGGAGAAAATCCACGTTCGGAGAAAACCACACACATATTAACTGACGAAAACCAGAGATGAATAAACACTAATTTTACGTATGGAGATTCTGACTGTTGTTTATCTTCACAATAATGACGTTACAGAATTAACGTGAGTCTGTCATGATTGAAATACTTATGCTTTTTCCCTCCAGATTTTAAAATAGTGTAAAAGAATGAAACTCTTTTATTTCTATAAAATGCTGCTCGGAATATCTAAAAAAAAAATTCAATGCCGGTGACTGTCGCCAAAAGTAATAGGTATTCGCAAATCATATGAATGAAATTGCTGGCATTGGCAAAGACTGATATCTAGGCTAGTCTAATTACCTACCATGCTGGGAAAATCTATTGAATAAGCAAGCGTCTGTTTTCTCTTCATAATTACGCTCACACAAAGGGCAAGAACATTCCACTGTGATATTAGATTTCAGTAACACTTAGATCTGGTCTTTGTTGCTGCATATAATTTTATTAGAGTCCCACAGAAGTAATATTTCTATATTATTGTTGAGGAAGGGTGTTTACTTTGGAACAGTTATTGGTTGACGCTTACTTCCGCTTTAATCTGTATAGCTACAGCATTTTATGTTTACTGCCGAACATCCTTCCACAGTAGACTTTGTAGATTGCTGATGAGAATTTAATACTTCGGAGATAAAGAATATATGCAGATTGGTAAATACTCAGCTGTACTAAAGTCTTTGACAATGTTCGGAATTTGACTATTGCAGAAACTTATATTTACTGCATATTGGAACCGAATGCTTGTAAAACGAGGAAACAGATGATGTTGCTATGAACTGTTTTTCATTCTGCTCATATCTATCTATCTATCTATCTATCTATCTATCTCATTCTGTTCATATCTATCTATCTATCTATCTATCTATCTATCTATCTATCTATCTATCTATCTATCTATCTATCTCATTCTGTTCATATCTATCTATCTATCTATCTATCTATCTATCTATCTATCTATCTATCTTAGAATTTAATTTGAGAATCACTACTACAATGGTTTACAAGTTCATGTTCAAACCTTTTTTCTGATTTTTGCCCCGACTTTCACCTATGCTTCCAAAATCGGCTCCCAAAACCTTGATACTTATCACAGATAAGAATATGTTTTTTGACGAACGAGAGAGCTGGAAAATATAAAAAGGAATTTGGCCACTCTTGGCCTGACAAAGGTGCCATAAATTCGGACTTGTCGGACCCTTGCTTCCACAAAAACAGCTCCCAAACCTTTGATTCTTATCAGAGATATGAAACATTTTCTGAACCTTCTAATTTCGATAAATACGGAGAATATGCACATCTTTGGCAATGAGTATTGGACATCGTCTGTGATAACATCAGGTCGGTGACAGTAACACCAGTCATCAACAAAACTTGTTTCAAAGAAGAAATCTACATGCTGGGCTCTAAAGACAGAACGCCGGTTCGCTACTAAAAACTAATCGTGATCTGCTTCCTTGGACCATGAAATTCTTTTTGTCGGTCTACGAACATACTTAACTACTAAAACTATGTATCTTCCGTTTGTTTCCCCCCTCAACAAGAGCCCTGAAGAAATCTATGTGAGTGTTAAACGCTCCAGAAAAATTTACTTGCTTAAAGAACTTTAGAATTGGTTTGGTTTGGCTTATTTTGGTTTACGGCATATCAACCTCAATGGGTTATTTAATACCGACAACATTTTTATTGCTGGTAGTATTTTGTTTTGTCAAAAATCTGTTTCTGGTAATATTTTCCTTCAAAATTGTATTACTGGTAATAATTTTTTTCAGAAAAGTATTGCTGGTAATAGTTAACTATTTGCCCATAGCTGGGACCCTAACAGGTGCTACCACCCTGGGTCAGGGTGGACCTGGGAACACCAGCAATTAAGAGGTGATTCCACGATCCTCAAAACCTCCTGGTCAGAAGCCTTGCTGCCGGATGTAGTTTATCGTCTAACCCAGGATGCGGATGTATTTTAACGTCTTACCCAAGACGAGAACTTTAGAATTCTGCCACCACTTGATTGTGTTACATTATTATTATTTTCGATTCAGCGAATACTATTGGTCGAAAAATATTTCAATGAATTTTTTATGTAATATTTTCTTTCGACAGCAGTTTTGTGCAAACTAAACACCAAAGTGGATCACAGAAGCCTTGAATAATTCTTCGACTTCTGATTGGCTAATATATGTGAAAAACATTACAACTCCTACGCAGTATTGTTCAAAGTCAATTTACCGCCAAAATCTGGTTTCTGTCTTCGCGAGCCTATCACGTGGTTCACATTACTTATAAATACTTGGACACATTCACTCTTCCTCTTTTTTGTCTTCTCAGACCCACAGCGATGTAAACTCAAAGGGGTCGCGTTTTCTTCCTTAGGGGAAAGCGCTATGAAACGTCATGACACGCAGACACGTACGGACGAACGTCTACGAACATCACACATCTTCAAACATCTGCGAACATTCAATACTTCAACAACAATCACACAGAAAATTATAAACTTCCAACAGTGAGATTTTTCAACTCGGAAGTGTTAAACTAAAAACTTACATTTTTAGTACCAAATACTACTTGATTTTCAAGTGAAACTACAATTTTCTCTTGCTCAACAAGTTTCTTTGAACTCACCTTAAGCAATTCAACTAGCAGTTAAAGGTAAACAACTCCTGCTATATCTAAACATTCAACTATAGAAATTGTAACAAACTGTTTAATTCTCTACAAGTAACAATACATCTTACTAAAGCTCCCCAAACACCTTTTAATACACTTCACAGTTTATCAACAAGAATATTTTCCTCAATCAAAATTCCAAGGACAAGTAAATTTCAGCATTTCAAACAACCGAATTACTGTTTTTACAATTGTTGTTATGCTTATATAAATTCCATTTACTTATGCAACTTTTCTTTTTGAATGCTATTCTTGTTTGCTTATTTCTTGTTAGTACATTTGTAAAGTAAAATAGTACGGCTTGAATCGGGGCAATTCAACTCGCTACAGAACTTTTAGGCGCTAAGAAAAATATTTTGAGCAAGCTTTTACAGGAACATTTTTTTTCTTTAAGTTAAAGGAATTTTCTTTTCTTTCTCGATTATTTTTTTTATATTCCTTTACAATTTTTGTGCATGTAAATATACATTTTCTTCTTCTATTGTTACAACGCGAGCAGGAGTTTGAGTCTTTATTCTTTCGTCTAAAAGAGAGAATTGTCCGTTTTAAAAAATTTCAAGCCTTTGTTGCTTATACCGATTCTGTTACTTTTAACCTTAACCCTTTCATGTGGGAAAGCTGGGATAAATTTTCCCCAATCTACCTGCTTAGTAATTAATATAACTAACCATTTACTTGGAAATCATCTGTATCTTCGAGAACTGGCAGTTACTCACGAGTTTTCCCCGTTGGCAATAAAGCATTATAAATGAGCTTGTTTAGTACTCGCCCTTTTACACATGTTCACTAAACATTTTCTCATTGGTCCCTTATTGCATCAAAGGTACGCAATCGGTTATTATGTGTGTGTATGTTTGTGTGTAAAATTTAGATATAAATAAATGGACAAAGTCCGACAATTTATTTATTAAAGACATTTTTATGTTTAACGTTCTTTTTATAGATACTAATATTTAAGTAAATGCTCTGTTTATAATAAACAGTATTAAATAACATTTACCGGCCTGAATGTCCGAGAAATTTTCATAGAAAATATTCGTCCTTTGACAGGATTCGAACCTGCATCCTATACGAAACCGTCATTTACGCTGACGTGCCTTACCGATCGGCCACAAAGGGCGTTCGGTAGCCAAGGTCAATTACTGCTTATAAACTTCAATCTTCCATGAATCTCGTACATTCATAACTGCTCTGGCGTATCAAATGTAAACAAATGACGTCATATATTAAGAAATGGACAAAGTCCGACAATTTATTTATTAAAGACATTTTTATGTTTAACGTTCTTTTTTTATAGATACAAGTATTTAAGTAAATGCTCTGTTTATAATAAATATTGATATACCAGCATACATCGTCCTCACACGTACCAGCATATATATATATATATATATATATATATATATATATATATATATATAACGTCATCCACAGACAGACTGTTTCGCTGTTTATAACGAGCTCATCAGTGTGGCTAGACATCCGGTTGCCTCTAGCTAGGATCGAAACCCGTGTCAGTCGGAGCTTCTAACCACTAAGCCGGCGCACGGTAAGGGCTAAAGGTGGATTTTTAGCATATTTGTTTTTAGAAACATGCCCAGTGACTGACAGTGACTCGATTCGCTTTCGTGAAGAGTCTCGCTATATAGCTATAATAGTCACTGTTTACCAACCTACACCTCCTCCCCAGAGTGCTCAATATATATATAGTTGGTGAGTTTGTGACCTGGGTTTTACGCTATTTGCAATCGTTAGCTCAGTGAGGGTCCCAAACTCACATCAATCCAACTAAATATGTTAGCTCTATTACTGATATTGAGCGCTTTCTATAAGTACCGCGCATATATAATATATAACAATATATATAAAAAAATTGCATATATATATATATATATATATATATATATATATAAATACATATATATATATATATATATATATATATATATATATATATATATATATATATATATACAGTGTATTTCAAGCACGAAAAATTTTCTCAAACATGATTTGTTAAATAATA
The DNA here is from genome assembly GCA_903632075.3 of Acanthosepion pharaonis. Taxonomy (NCBI): domain Eukaryota; kingdom Metazoa; phylum Mollusca; class Cephalopoda; order Sepiida; family Sepiidae; genus Acanthosepion; species Acanthosepion pharaonis. Next base: position 459,218 of record CAHIKZ030005407.1, on the reverse strand, counting down.
TGGACAATCAATTTTTTTTATTAAATCTTTCAAATTTCCGAAAAAAAATTATCGATAAATTTTCCAAAATTCATATTAAGTTTTATTTTATATTATTTTCCCCGTGTACTTTCGAATGTTTCTCGATTCATTTTCAAGTATTCTTCTGTGTGTAGTTATGCAACTGGTTTTTAATTCCGACGTTCTCATGTTTGATGGAATCAATTTCAGACGCTTGAAACTAAAAATTACCAAAAACAGTTGCGTAACTACACACAGAAAAATCCTTGAAAACGATTTGAGAATCATTCGAAAGTAATGACAAAAAAATAATATAAAATAAAAGATAATATGAATTTTGCCAAATTTACCGATAAAACAGAACAAGTTTTGGGAATTTTGAAAGATTTAATGAAAAAACTGATAGACAGAAATTGTCCATATTATTTAACAAAGCATGATATATATATATCTATATATGTGTGTGTGTGTGTGTATACATATATATACGTATATATATATATATATATATATATATATATATATATATATATATATATATATATATATATATATGTAAATATTTATATATACCCATATATATGTCTATAAATAAATAAATATATATATTTATATACATACATATATGCATATACATATATAATATATATATATATATACATATATATATATATATATATATTATATACGTATATATATGTATATACATATATATATATATATATATATAGTTATATATTATATACATATATATATATATATATATATATATATACATATATATATATCATATACGTATGTATTTATATACACATATATATATATATAAATATATGTTTATATACATATATATGTGCATATACATATATATACATATACAATTTATATATACATATATATACATATATATATATATACACACACACACACATATATATATATATATATATATATATTTATATATATATATATATATATATTCAATAATTCAATAAATATTCAACGGTCTTATCTCACTGATCGATTCTACGCAAAACAGGAGATTTGACTCGCAACTATGGAATCGGTTGAGGAGAATAAGTCTCTTGACTATTTATTAGTTATCTATTGACTATTCATTGGTAGAAGTTCCGCAGGTCTGAAAATTGCGCTAAATACTAGTAGTTTTTACGCATTTTTAATACTTATATTTGTATTTTATTATAATTGTGTGTATGATACTTGTAATTACATCAGAATATGGGCGGTGGTACATCTATGAAAAGTGTATACCAATGTGTTTATTACAGAAAATCTAAATGCGATTTTAAATAATGAACAACTGCCAAAACTTTTTGTTTATCAACTGCATCAAACGATTTCATGTGTGAATCAGTAATCGTCAAACCTTGCTATCATTTCAATTGTTGGCAACAATTTCTGTAAGAAACGGTAACAGTCGAGTAATATTGAATTAATCTCGTTAAACCAAATCCAAATTGCATTAAAAGGTTCAATGCAACAAACAAAGGCATCTGGGAAATTCAATAATCCACTGGCGGAACGCGTGGAAAATCTACGTTTATTGCCAAATGTAAGATTTATATATTTATGTAATTGTTTTAATAGTTGTGTTGAAGTGATTCATTATCTGCTGAATGTGTAATGCATTCACCCGCCTAGGATAATTAAACACTGTAGTCCACGCAACGGAATTAGATTGAGAATATCAGTTAATGACACAGATAAAGTTAAAAACTCAACTTGTAGATCGAATTCTCCCAATAATGCCCATTTAACTTCTGTGGTCGCGGCATGACAGCATTCAAAGTCGTATTTTATGTCAACATCTGAAATAATAATGTTAAGCAACACCTATGGACATGTTAAGTATAATGATGATGAACATGTTCAGGATGAGGATGATGATGATGAACAAGGTAAGTACGATGATGATGAACATGGTCTGTATGATGATGATGAACAAGGTAAGTAAGATGATGTACAGCGTCTGTATGATGATGATGATGATGGACAACAAGCTAAGTAAGATGATGATGCACATATTCATGATGATGATGATGATGATGATGAACAAGGTAAGTACGATGATGATGAACATGGTCTGTATGATGATGATGACGATGATGAACAAGGTAAATAAGATGATGATGTACAGGGTCTGTATGATGATGATGATGATGAACAACAAGCTAAGTAAGATGATGATGAACATATTCAGGATGATGATGAACAAGGTAAGTACGATGATGATGAACATGGTCTGTACTATGATGATGATGAACAAGGTAAATACAATGATGATGAACATGGTCCGTCTGATGATGATGATGATGATGATGACGATGATAAACAAGGTAAGTAACATGACGATGAACATGGTCTGTATGATGATGATGATGATGAACAAGGTAAGTAACCTGATGATGAACATATTGAGGATGATGATGATGAACATACTGAGGATAATGAACATATTCAGGATGATGATGATGATTATCAAGGTAAGTACGATGATGATGAATATGATCTGTATGATGATGATAATGATGATGAACAAGGTAAGTACAATGACGATGAACATGGGCTGTGTGATGATGATGATGATGAACAAGGTAATTAAGATGATGATGAACATATTGAGGATGATGATGAACAAGGTAAGTACTATTATGATGGACATATTGAGGATGATGATGAGGATGAACATGGTAAGTACAATGATGATAAACATGATCTGTATGATAATAATGAACCTTTTACGTATGATGATGATGGACATGCTAATTATGATGATGTTGAACGAGTTCTGTCGCGTGTGTCCTCCAAGGTCCTTGGGTCCTACGCTGATTCTGATTTTCATCAATGATCTTCCTGATGTCATCAAGTCCCAAGTAGGCAGATGACACAACAATTCATTCCTGTCTCAAATGCAAATCCATTAACCTGGCCGCTTCTCTCGAAAAGGACCTCCAACCAGTGGTTAACTGGGACAGGAAATGGTTTGTAATGCCTCCAAAACAAAACTGTTCTCATTTAATCACCATAGAGAAAAAAAGCTTCTCTACTCGCCATCCACATGGCTGATTCTCGACTCCAAGGTAGCATATTACTGTGCCTACTTGGCCTCACGTTTTAAAATGTCTTGAAGTGGTACAACTACATTGAATCAATAGCTGCATCTACTGCAAGGAAAGTTGGTTCATTGTGTCGTTCCAGAATTTTTTTTTTTGTCAGAGTCAATCTTACATATTTACAAATCTATCATTCGACTGTGCATTGAATACTGTTACCATATATGCTCTGGTGCCTCTGCTATTCATCTCGATGTTCTTGACAAAATCCAAAGAAGGATCTGCAATGTAATCGATTTTGATTTGGCATTTCGACTTCAGTCACTTTCTCACAGATGAGGCTTCCTTCTGTCTTTTCCATAAATATTTTCATGGTAACTATTTTGTCGAGCTTTTTTCCCGGCTGCCAGACTATATGAATTTGAGCGTGCTACTTGATTTGAATCTAGGTCCCACCGTGTTACTGTTGAAATAGTTAAATGTAATCGCTACTTTTAATCCAACAGTTTCTTTTCTCGTACTTTTCGACAGTGGAACCCCCTTCCTCATACTTGCTTCCCTGATAACTACAATTTTCAAAAATTTAAATGCAACGTCAACCGCCATCTTCTGCTGACTAGAACCGCGTTCATGCTTTATCCTTTTCTCAGTCCTCCCTGTACTCAGTCTTTTCTCTCACTTTCACTCTCTGTAACCCCTTGAGTACTAGTGGTACTCCCGCCTTGCTTGGGATGAAATGATTAAAAAACAAATGGTAAATATGTTAGGGATGATGACTATAATAATGATAAACGGTGTGGTGATTTTTTAAGCGTAACTTAAATGTGAAGGCCGATAGTATGGGGCACCCAGGGAGGTTTGAGCTCACTGCTGGCCCTTAGTTGTTATAGCGAGACAGGCTTGTTAACCATTACACTACGCCGAGATGACTCATTTAATAGGTCATGGACATGAGGATCATTTTCATCTTATTGGTTATGAATCACATATACCTTAAGTACTCCTTCCACGACACTTTCGACAAACCACGAGAAATAAATATTTGATACGCAAAATAGTGGATGTGCGGGTGGTGAAATGAATATCGGCTTAGAATGAGTCAGGTACTTACTGGAGCGGTACAATCCATCGCTAAAGATGCTGTAAAAATGGTCGGTTCCCTGTACCGCTCCAGTAAGTACCTGGCTCTTCCTGATATCCTCTACCTTTACTAGAGCCAGAACAGGCCGAAAATAGAATACTGCTGCCATAAATAGGCAGGAGCACTTAAAAGTCTTTCCACGTTCTTGTGGGTAACGAATTGTTTTCACCCTGCAACCCGTTGCTCACAGATGAAACCACGCAAGTCATTCACTGCTTTATCGCTATTTCCACGGAAAGTGCTCAAAATAACTACATTCCTTAGTTCGACCAGTTCTAACCTCCACTATGCCACGCATATTGGTACCCTTTGAATTCCATTGGTGAGATTATGTTCCACATCAGCAGCTTTTTCCCATGAACCGTTGCTTTGTGGAACCGACTCCGAAAGGGGATATTCTTCAATCAGTAACCCCTTGCATGTTAGTGACTTTACCGCCTTGCTTTGAAGGGGATGATTAAAAATACGTAATCGAATATCTATGTACGCAACTACCTACATACATAATACAATAGAATGTAATGTTTATCAAAATTCCAAATCTTTCCAGACACTGACCCTATCATTATTAATGTCTCGCTTAACTTCCTCCACGAGGTGAGTGCCCCTCGGGATCAAATAACAGAAATACTCACCATAACTCAATACTCTTCTCAGTTTGAATACTGTTAATAATTTTCTTTAACGTAGGATTTTTATTGGCGTTGTTAATAATAAATTTGGCTCATAGCACATTCCATTACTTTTGTTGATTGAGATCGGAAAATAGAATAGAAAAGTTTAATTGAGTTTAATATAAAAGAAATTTCTATCGGCTACAATTGAGGTCTCTTGAATAATGTCATATCTTCATCTCACCAGAAACGAGCAAATATTCAATCGAAGAAGAAACCACCTTTTCTTTTGTGCTAAGCTTCTTTGTATTGTAAATGAATTCTATTGCCTGGGTTCTTCATTTCACTTACTTCAGGGAAAGTATGACCCATATACAATTTCTAAACATAGCATACATAATCTATCTTCTTCCCCACCTCTCTTTCTCTCTGACGTACTGCTAGAAAGTCAGAGATGAAGGCTCTCCACATCTTTATATATTTTATTACTTTCAGCAATACTTGCAAATCCCCTTTTTTCTGCACCAAGTTGTCAATATTGGATATTCCCCACACCCGTTTCTTTTGTTTTCAGTGTACCTTGTGAGTGTTAAATTCTTCAGGTCTTTTGTACCCAAAATCTTAATTGTCTCTTTCTAATCTATATAACTTATTTGACTAGCTCCCATTCTTCTTAGAACATCCTAGTTCCTCGCATAGTCTGTGGTATGTTTAGAATTTCACGCTACAAGGTTTCAGTTGAATTTTCTTTCGTAACGAAAAAGTCCAGGTATCACTGTTATATGGGCTGCAAAAATACAGTAGTCTACCGTTTTTTTATAATTTGATTCTAAGCAAGGCGACAAAGCCACTAAGACGCAAGGGGCTTATTGAGAGTGTAAGATAATGTTATTGAGGAAAGAGGACAATAAAGGTATAGGATTCAAAGTGATCGAACTTGACTATTGATGCTTCATTATTTTTTTTCAGATTGTAGTTGGCATCAAAGCAAGAAGGAGAGAAGTGGGAGAGAAAAAAACCCGGTCAGAATAAAATTTATGGTTACATTTAGCAGTTTCAACGTTTAAATGATGAGACCTAGCTGCCAATCTAGTACTACGCTTAAATTAATTCTCAGTACCAATGAGGAAAGAACATCCGAACAGTTGGAAATATTTGTAGGAAAAGTACAGAGAAGCTGCATCACAATGCTGGGAAAGTGATTGAAGCCGAGATGCCAGGTTGAAACCCATGAGAGTTTGTCCAAAATTTCAAGATACATAGCAGAAGCACCAAGCCAGTGCTCGGACGATTGGCACACTTATAAATGTGCAAGAGAGATTCCAGTTGCTCTAACATTTGTCCCTGTTCTACTATTCATTCATGCAAACGTCCCTCGCTGTTTCCCCTTGCTTTTCCTGCATTCAGTATGACCTGTAAGTGTTAGATTAATCGGGTCATCTTGTTTCATTATGTGCCCTAGAAAATTCCAGCTGTCTCTGATTGTATGTATAAGATTTCTTATAGCTCTTCCTTTCCTTAAAACTTCTTCATTGCCACCATCTTTTGCTTCTGTTGCTTTCACTATAATCAATGGGGCCATATCACTATCGCTTCATTTATGTAGAGATTATCCACTGCAATCTTCTACCATATATACTCGTCTATAAGCCTATTTTATGTATAATGCAACCCCTAAATTTTTTGAAAGAATTCTGATTCTTTTTATATAGCTTGGGTATAATGCAATTCCAGATTCTGAGCAATATTGGTAAGCCAACCTTAGTCAAATATTGCAGTAATGAGCATCTTACTAGACATTTTTTTTATAGCAAATAAATTGTCTTCATTCTTTTTTGTACAAAGGTATCCCAAAATGGTGAGAACAAAACATTTACTATAAAATATCTGATACCAAGATTTAGATACTCTACGATCGTTTTCGTTCATGTCTAACTACGGTGGCTCCTTTATCCTGGGTCTGCCGCCTACGTAGCCTAAGTTTCTTACCTTTTGTCGCTACATGAAGTCCAAAAGCTCATCCACATTTTTCACCTCTTCAAAGATTTACATGTGTATAGTTCGAACTCTTATTTTTTCGCAAAATGTCGGACTATACAAAATGTCGGACTATACTAGAATATATACAAAATGTCGGACTATACTAGAATATATACAGTATACGTCATGTCACTTCAGGACGTTGGCAGTCATGACGATCCACGATTTTCTGTTATCTTGTTATCTCTCCTAAGCACTGTTCTGTCATCCATTTAAACATTACTCGTTAGGTAGGCTATGTGCTGTTTTCTTGTCCATCTTGCCTTCAATACATCCTTTGTGTATCAGATTTTCCAATCTCTCTTTTCTCATCATGTCTTCCCTGAAATTTAAACGTTATGTATAAGTATCCTTTTTGTTTCAATTTTCTCTAAAACTTCGACGTTTCTCACATGTTCAGTCCATGGTATTCTCAGTATCCTTCTGTAGAACCACATTTCCGTTGCTTCAATTCCCTTTTTCATCTGTGAGGAGTTTGTTCAGCGTTCACTGCTGTATAGGAGGACTGGCATCACGTAGTAGTTCACTGTTTGCCTTTTGTTTCTAAGGAAATTTTCCTGTTTCTTAATACTCTGCTTAGACTTTGGAAGGCATCATCCGTTACCCCAGTGTACATTCTGATTCTAATATTGCACTCTTAGTCCACTGTTAAAACACTTCCAAGACATTTAAGTTTTGTATTCGCTTGATTTTGGCATCTCCAATTTGTAATTTTCCTGTTACACTGCCCTTTTTGCTGTCAACCATGCATTCAGCCTTCTTGCAATTAAAGTTTAGTCCTTTCTTCTTGCTTTCCTTCACTATTTTATCTAGGAGCATTGTAATTTCCTTTCTGTATCTGCTGTCAACACTGTTTCATCTGATGTTGTTAAGATTGTGGGCGCCAATAATGACTCCTGATAATTCTCTTAGAATCGCCTCATTTTATAGGTTGAACAAGTCCGGAGACCCTTTTGCATATTGACTGAAATCATTTTCTGTCTGTGTGCAGGTGGTTGGCTTATGGTATTCTAAAATATATTCCAAAATATGCCATGGTTACCTAGCATCTCCGATATTTCATTTGAACGTACTGCCGTTTCTTTTTTTTAAATCCGTTTCACCCCATGCAAGGCAGAAAAGCCACTAAGACACAAGGGGTTACTAGGTGTGAAAGAATCAGGAACAGAAACATTGATAATGAGCGGAAAGAGAAAAGAGTAATCAGAAGGGCAGTAGATAGTGATTGACATTGCATTTAAATTTTTGCAGATTAAAATTGGCTGGATCAGGAAGGAAGTTCCAGAAGCGAGAAGTGCGAGAAAAGAAACTGTTAGCATAGAATTCACGGTTACATATGGGCAGCTGAAGTGTAAATTGCCAGTGTAGTGATGCGCTTAAATTAAAAAAAAGTCTAGGTACCATAGCGAAGGGATCATCCGAACAATTACCATGAAAGTGTTTATAGAAAAGACGGAAAGGCAACATTTTGGCGGTGGGAAAGTGACTGAAGCCGAGTCGCCAGATCAGGACCGATAATATTGCTGATTCTTCTTTGGATTTTATCAAGTAGCTCAAGATAAATAGGAGGGACACCGGACCGTACGTGGCAGCAAGATTCTAAGCATGGGCAAATGGTAGACTGATAGATATGTAAGATAGAATCTGGAGAGAAAAATTGTTTAGCATGACAAAGTGAACCAACTCTCTTACCAATGGATCAATATAGTCTTTCCTCTTCATGTCAGTTGAGACGTTAGCCTGAGAAGGTACAACAAGTCACTTTCCTGGAGGTTAGCATCAGCCATGCTGATGGAAAGGAGAGAGTGGTCTCTCAGATGATTAATGGAGATCAGTTTAGTTTTGGAGGCATTAAAGATATGACATAGCAGTTGTGTGTTCATTTCTTTGTTTCTAAAAACATGCCATTATGTTTTAATATTTTGTGTTACATCCTTTGTCATCTTAAACCAGATAGTTAAATTTCTATGCTTAATTGATTTTGATATTCCCAGTACAAAACCCACAGCTTGGGATTTCTATTTTGTTGATATTCATACATTTTTGTTTTCTTACAGATCACAGACATATCTGTACGATTTCTTTCACTATCATGGCTAAGAGATATTTCTGTTTTTTTTTCTCTGAGTCTGTTATCAATGCAGTTACATCTGCGTGTCTTATTTTGTATTGATTTGAAATGTTGTTGTGTTGACACTTTTGTATCGAAATAATAACTTGTTAATCCCGAGGAGTCCCAGACTTATAAATACAAGTGCGTTTAGAAGTGAGATTTTAAATCTGTTTATTTACTTGAGTAGAAAATAAACTTGTAAAACGGCAATCATATTCATTGAAAGCTATTCTGTGAAGTTGTTTGGTTGTTTTGTTCAGTGTCGTATCAACCTCCATCAGTTATTTAATGACGAAATCTAAAAAATTTAAACATAATCTTATGAACACTATTTACATTGTTCGGACTAACGTCCTCATCTTTGCAACCATATTTATTACAATCACCATTTACCATTACCACCAACCCCCAACACCATTACTACCACATCACATCTACTATTAATAAATCCACTATAATTATTGACGTAATATATATATATATATATATATATATATATATATATATATATATATATATATATATATATATATATATATAGATAGATAGCGGCTTGGATTGAGGAATCGAAGAGCCGAGTTCAATTTCAGTCGAATCCATTGCATTCACTTATATACTAATACCCTTGGGAAAGGTGTGAATCCTCTTCTTCTCCATCCATCTATGGGTAAATAGCAGGGCAGACTGGGTTCTATAGCCTTGGTTGGCAACTGGTCTACGAGAAGGACAACTCTGAATTCAAAACCTGCGGAGGGTCGTTTGGGCACCTTGTGGCACGTAGTGCACCAGGTCTCTGTATTCGGCCCTTCAAAAAGTGTGGATGGTCCTCCACGAAACCTTCACCACTGTAATCAAATCTCATGTGCCGTTGTTGGGCTCTGGGTTTCCTAGGAACTGATCTGTTTGACCCTCATACGTCGATTTCGACCAGAGAGTCGAGTATATATATATATATATATATATATAGCATTGCTATATATATATATATATTTAAGCCGGGATCGAAACTCGACCGATTTGGCACCTGTCCTACAGCTTAACTGCCGGTGCACGGCAGAGAGAAGGGGAAATTTTAGCGTTTGCTATACGAAATACGTGAACGGCTAAGGGAACTTAATTCGTACTTGAAGAGTAATGCATTCATAGCAGCAGCAGCCACGGCTTTTATTAAATTTACCCTTATCTCGAGAAAGCACTATCGGAGGGACTCCGAGAGCATATATATATAGTCATTCACAGACAGACTGTTCGCTGCATGACAGCTATGCAAAAAAAAAAAAAAAAAAAGACTCAAAACTCCGGAATAATTAGTTGGATTTGTATCAGTAACAGATTACTATCTAAAAAATATTTTACAATCTAAAAGTATTTTACGGTTTTAAATAACATACAAAAGGTTGATAAAGGTTGAAAAGCAATCGATCAATAGCAGTCACTCATATTTTTGACGAACAGCATTTCTTACATCGATTTCTGCCATTTATCGATTGCTCGTTTAAAATCGATGACTGAATCCATTTATTTAATAATAGATTTTTCACTTATCCAGATCTTGGTGTATCCATATAGACACCAGTTGAATTGTATTTGTTTATATGTTAAATAAAAATTCAGTAAACCGAGCTTTAGAAGATGTTGCTCTGTACGATCATTTAACAGTGGAGTTCGTTACAGTTACTTTCACGCAAATACCCTCGGGAAAGTTATATTTCCACCTCTTCAACTATGGGTTAAATAGTAGAAACTGTATCTAGAATAATCATTGTTATCTTAAAAAAATGTTAATGAAATATTCACACGCAAAATAACCTTATTCTTCAATGCAAAATGTTTCGGTTTTAATCCACAAAGGGGTAATAATCCGTAAAACAAATCCATCAACTATTTAAGCTCGTTTTATTTGATATTCGCGCTAGTGTTTGGTATGAAAATACTATTTTCCCGTCGTTGTTCTAACGTTTTAAATATTATACTTAAATTAATTTTTTCAGCTGTTCAAAATATTGAAATGGCTCCAAAGCACGGAAAATAGCAATGATTCTGTGAACGAAGTTATCTTACTCCAAAATGGAAGAAAGTAAACAAAATATCGTCAAAAACGCTGTTAGAACTTCCTGGGAAGGCCGTACAAAACAAAAGTTTTAGTTTGGCAATTTTTCTGCTGCTGTTCACTATTACCTCATCACTCTTGTGCACACTGGTAACAAAGACATATTTTCATTTGTCATTGAACCAAATTTCCTAACTTAGGCAGGTGTAGTGTTACAGTTCAGACTAGACCCCACGTCCGTTGACAAGGTACAGTTTCTTCCAGTCAAATGCTTGTTGCTTAAAAATTACCCTTCGGCCAGATCATTATCAACGAGTCAAGAACAAATTTTCTAGCAGTAAACAAGATTTTATTCTTGGGTTGTAACCTATTGCTGTAAGCGAGCGAAGTAGAGATGAGGCGGAAGTGAGTGAAGAGGTACACAGTTCAATGGCCGTCTACCTTGTCCGTTCTGTAAGGCCCGCTTCGTTCTTTATGTGAGATTTATGCTGAATGTTCAGTTTTATAACAATTTTTTTTTGTCTTGTCATCTTCGTCTAAAATGTAATAAATCTTCCTTCGTTACTTTCTCTCAGTCTGAGCCCGTTGTTCTGTACTTGAAGTTGGCTTCCCTTACTGATAACCAGTGGTCGAATGTACATGTTCCGTATCGAGTTTTGCGACAGGTCCAGCTGTTTTTCAATTTAACAGCTGACTCATATTGCTACAGAGTCAAAAATAAGGACGTGTTCATTTCTCGAATCTGATTCCAACAGAATTGGTCTTTGAATTCAATCGATTTCGGTTTTACAAATAGGCTTAGCTTTGCTATGATCATCAGCAGGGTAAAAGTTAATTTTCTCAAAATCGGAAAACTTAACCTGATTTTACTCTGCTTTTCCCATAGAAGGCTCTATGGTGATTATTTTAGGCTTCGATCCACAAGCAACATTCTCATACTGGCACCCAATAAGAGAAGCAATAATGCAGTATTCCAAGAAATCCATGTCTAAGAGACAGCATAATTTGTCTTTGTTGTGGTAGGATCCACCTAATTTGCATAGTGGAGTACCGACCATATAAATATGGTTGGTACCGGGAAGAGAGGGAGGAATCAAGAGATTCAACCAGAGACTCTGCCCGACTGAAACTCAGTCAACACATTCTCCAGGAACGGTCTTACCAGGAATATACAAAAGACTATATGTAAATATTGTGTACACTTTCTTGTTTCAATACATTTTGTTCTAAGTACATTTGGTGTTGCATTATTATTCCATGCATTAGTCAAGTTTCAACAGTCTTATTTACACTATTCCTATTCGGACTATTATACATTACTTACATTATTCGGACTATTGTCCTCATCTTTGTCGCCATATTTATTACAACGTTATGGCCGTTGTACGCTCCGGCCTTCAGGTGGTTGGAATATCGAACAGAACCTTTTATTTCGCTCACTGGTAGACTGTTCTTATTTCCACGTGCCATGTTTAATGGATATCAGTTATCAGTTATCTCCTGTTAATTTCTATCTGAAAGTTCTCCACTGCCTTAACCGGGTATTGAACTCACAATCTTTGGGTTCTGTCACTAGATCTAACACCTTTATCCACTGTGCCCTATGTCCTTGGGTATCAATTTCTGGGTATTATAAACCTTATCTTCAGCAACCATTTTTACCAGTGCTCATATTGTAATTTTGCTGTTATCATTTCATGTTTTTACCAAAGCTCATATTGCAATTTTTGTTGTTATTATCGCTTTCCTCTGGTACTCCTTATTACTGGTTCCCATATTGTATTTATTTCTATGCTTGGTCGGCTCAGGAGATTTTTGTGGCCTAGAATATGTGTTGATTCTCAAGTTTACGAATTTTCCAATGGTGTTCCTTGTCTATGATCTCAACCTGATCCCACAGAGCACTTGTAAAAATGGTTGCTATAAATATAGAAATAGACAGATATCGGACTATTGTGCTCTTATTTGTTGTTGTTTCGGCCGTTGTGTCATCCGGCCTTCCTATGGTGCATATCGATCTTGGTAACCTCTTTCTAAAGTATTACCTGAAATGCCGGAAGCATTTAATATATTTCTTCGTCTTCTTCTATATGTTTGTCCCTTCTGGAAGTTGGCGAATATCATCCTCCACAATTTCCTGTCCTTTGTAGCTCTTAATAACTTATCTTTCTGCCATCTTCCCCAAACCCAGATGCGTGTTGCTTTCAATCTGTCTTTTTTACATTCAATCTGTTCTGTGAAAATCAAATTTTTCAAGCCCTCTTTTCTCATGCGCCCCAGAAAATGCAACTGTCTCTTCCTGATGTTAATTATAAATGTACTTATTGTTGCTATTGTCTCTAGAACTTCGTTGTTGCTCATATGTTCGTTTCATGGTATCCTCAGCATCCTTCTGTAGAGCAACATTTCTGTTGCTTCAAGTCTATTCTTCACCTGTGACAAGATTGTCCAGAATTCTCTGTCATAGTGGAAAACTGTTACTACATAACTGTTCATTAATTATTTTTTGTTTGGTTGTAAAGATATTTGTCTGTTTGCTAATACTTTGCTCAGCCTTTAGAAGTCATTTTTCTCTATCCAAAAGATTTATTGAAGCTTTCTTTCTGCGTCTACTTTCAAAACTGTGTCATCTGCATGACTTATGTTGTTAAGCTTGTGGTCGCTGATAATGATTCCTGGTAGGGCTTCTAATCTCAGAATGGCATCGCAATGCAGATTCAAAAGGTAAGGTCGGAAGACGCATCCATGTTTTACACCCCTTTTTATTTTTGTATATTTACCGAACTCATTTCCTATTTGCATGCAGGTGGTTTACTGGCAGTAGATGTTCTGGATTATTCGAATATCCTTTCCGCATAAGTCAAGTTTAGCAAGCAGTTCCAGCAATTCTTTTTGACGTATTTTATCAAACGCTTTTGAATAATCTATAAAACACAGGTATAGATCCTTTTGCATTCGTATTGCGCTTTCTGGTATCATCCTGAGCATAAATATAACATTCCTTGTTCTCGTGTCTTTAACGAATTACACTTTTCTTGTCCTACTTCCGGTCTGATTCTGCTGCATGCTCTATTTATCAAGATTCGGATAAGTTTTATTACATAACTCATTAGAATGATTGTCCGATGGAGTTCGGATTCGTTTGCAATTGCTTTCTAACGTAGAGTTATCAATATAGATCTACTTAGGTCTCCGGGTATATCACCATTGTTATATATTTCATCTATTATGTCTGTTAACTTGTCATTGCTGAAATCGTCTAAGGCTGTAAGCGTCTCTATTACAATTCCATATGGGATTCTGTTGCCTTGTATCTGTTCAATTTGACCAGTGCTGATAGCACTTCAGATTTTAATATTTCAGCTCTTTCGATATCTCTCTGTATTGACGATTGCCTTGATTTGTCAAGGAGGATTTCTCCGATGTATTCATTCCATCTCTGAAGTATTTTTTTCTTTCTCTAATCTCATTGTCTCGTCTTTGGATATAAAGCTTCCATGTTCGTATTCGTTTTGGGCGTTCTTGAAACCATGGCGACTACCTGACCATTCACCGTGCATCATTTAACCCATCTTTCTACGCATTCATTGCGTGATCAGAGTCCGAATTTGTCAATGCTCTCAATTATTTCTCTGTGCGTTAATGTTCATTTTTAACCGCCACACATATGGATATTTGTAACTAATTTCGTTAACTCTATCTATCTATCTATCTATCTATCTATCTATCTATCTATCTATCTATCTATCTATCTATCTATCTATCTCATTCTGTTCATATCTATCTATCTCTCTATCTATCTATCTCATTCTGTTCATATCTATCTATCTATCTATCTATCTATCTATCTATCTATCTATCTATCTATCTCATTCTGTTCATATCTATCTATCTATCTATCTATCTATCTATCTATCTAACGACAGCATCATTTTAAAACACCGGTTCTCGTACGATCACCGAAGTTAAGCAACGTTGAGCCTGATTAAACTGCTTGGGAATACCAAGTGTAAACTTGGATGTGCGGGTGGTGTAACGAATAATGGTTCGAAATTGCTAAACGGAAGCACAAGTTTCAATTTCCGTTGGGTTTGTTATATTCATTTACAAACAAGTATCATTGGGAAGGTATAAATCCACCGATTCTCTCCCTAACTATGGATTAATTAGTAAAAATTCTATCACTAAAGATTTTATTATATAAAAAAATTCCAAAAATATGTCTGGCTTTAAATAACCGGCGAAGGATTTATAAGCCATATATAACGAATCTATCTATCTATGTCGATCTTGAAATATATCTATCTGTATGTATATCTATGTCACTCATCAAATCTATCTATCTATCTATCTATCTATCTATCTATCTATCTTACATTCTTCAAATTCATCTATTTATCGATCTATATCACTCTTCAAATCTATCTATCTATCTAAGATTCTTCAAATTTATCTATTTATCGATCTACATCACTCTTCAAATCTATCTATCTATCTATCTATCTATCTATTTCTGTCGCTCTCCAAATCTATCTATCTATCTATCTATCTATCTATCTATCTATCTATCTATCTATCTAACATTCTTCAAATTTATCTATTTATCGATCTATATCACTCTTCAAATCTATCTATCTATCTATCTATCTATCTATCTATCTATCTATCTATCTATTTCTGTCGCTCTCCAAATCTATCTATCTATCTATCTATCTGCAGTTGTCTATCCAACGCATTTTACAGAATGTAACCAATTTTGACATTTCCATAATGTGATCTTCCTATCATTTTCTGAAGCGTATAAACACTTTCCGTTGACATTATATGCGTAACTACACAGACTAGTACGTGACTATACATGCAAATCTAAAGTCACGTTTTAGTGTGTGCAGTTACGCCCCTATCCTCACTGCTACGTGTATTTGATACTTGTAAACATCTCTTGTGAAAATCATAACTTCATTCAGCACTAATCTGATATATAAGCGCTTCGTTGATATAAAATCATTAACGATAATTACCGAGTAACTTGTGGCCGAAAAACGGGAACTTCTTGAAAGTCGTCAGAGCTTCTCTAATCTTATCTCCTTACACAAATCATTTAATCTTTATATGACATATTGCCTAATGTGTATTTAAGCATCTTTCACAGTTTGCGGAACCGTATAAATTTTGGACTCCATCTGTGCATACATGAATACAGACACTAAATAACATGATCATGTATACAAAGATAAATGTATATAAATTTTTATTTGCATCTTTCTTTCTTTCTACACTCTAGCGACATTGTCATACATACTTTCTTTCTTTCTTTCTTTTTTCTTTCTTTCTACACTCTAGCGACATTGTCATACATACTTTCTTTCTTTCTTTCTTTTTTTCTTTCTTTCTACACTCTAGCGACATTCTCATACTTTCTTTCTTTCTTTCTTTCTTTCTTTCTTTCTTTCTTTTATTTCTGTCCAGTCTTTCTGTTCTTTCTTTCTTTTTGATAATACTATCCATTCTTTCTGTTTCTTTTTCTTTCTTGCTTTCTTTCTTTTTTGTTCTTTTGTTTATTTCTTTCTTTTTCCTATTGATATTTCTATCGATTTTTTTATGTTCTTTCTTATATTTTTATGCATACTCTGTTCTTCTTTTTGATATTTCTATCCATTTTTTTCTCTTCTTTCTTTTTTCTTTCTTTCTTATTGATATTTCACTTGATTTTCTTTTTGATATTCTATCCATTTGTTTTGTTCTTTCTTCCTTGCTTGTTTGTTTGTCTCTTTCTTTCTTTCTTTCTTTCTTTCTTTCTTTCTTTCTTATATTTTCATATTCATTCTGTTTCTTGTGTACCTTTTCTTATTTCTTCCTTTCTTTTTGATGCTTCTATCTTATATTTCTTTCTATCTATCTGACAATATGTATAAAAATGATTCTGGGAAATATTGCCACATTCTCATGGGCAGCCGCGCACGCGCGCACACCCACAGACACACACACAGAGACACCCACGCACACACTCACTAACACACACACATTCACACACGCACACACTCACTACACACACACACATCACACACACACACACACATTCACACACACACATTCCACACACACACACACACCACCACACACATCCACACACACCACCACACACACACACATTCACACACACACACACACACACACACATCCACACACACACACCCACCAACACACACACACACACACACACACACACACACACACACACACACACTCACTAACACACACACATTCACACACACACACACTCACTAACACACACACATTCACACACACACACATTCACACACACACATTCACACACACACACACACACTAACACACACACATTCACACACACACACACACACACACACACACACACACACACACACACATTCACACACACACATTCACACACACACATTCACACACACACATATATGTATGTGTGTGTGTATGTATGTATGCACTTATGTGTGTGTGTGTGAGGAGATAGAAAACAACGTTTATTTCTTGATGTTCTTTACATTCTGTCTTTCTTTTCTTTCTTTATTTCATTCTTTAATGCACGCTTGGAGCAAATTTATGTAAATGCATGTTCGACGATCGATGTGATTTGGTCGAAAATTTTCTCAAATCACTTCCTATTATCTAGTTACACGACTTTCTACTTACTACTATGATTTCACTTAAAATTCTGATATATAATTATAAAGAAAATATGGATAGAAATGGTGCTGTGAAACATTTTCACTTTCGCATGGGTACACACACACAAATATATAGATAAATATATATATATATATATATATATATATATATATATAAACACACACACACACATATATATATATATATATATATATATATATATTAAAAATTCCTGTAGATAGTGAAATCAATTCCGTATGCTGACTTGTAATGTCACACGAAAAGCCATCATGAGACAACAGTCTGATGAACGTTTAAAGCGTGAAACTTCACTATTGATTTCATTTCAGTTTTCCTCTATTTTTTATACAATACACACAGAGTCACACAGACAGTCAGACAGACAGACAGAAACTCACACGCACACTCATGCACACATACATATATGCGTATATGGGAAGTAAGTGAGATTGAAAAAGCATGTATTTTACACCGTTGTGTTCAAACCTAGTGAGACTTCCGATGTATGTATCTATGTATCTATCTATCTGTATATATATATATATATATATATATATATATATATATATATATATATATATGAGAGTTCTAATATGTATATATAATTAAGTATATATATATATTAGATGTTCATAAGTTTCTTAAATATTATACCAAAATATATTATGATGGCAATCTTGATATGTACATAGATTCGACGGCCCCCGGGGCCAGTAAGTTAGCTTAATACCAACTTCAAAGAAATTAGACCGAACTCTGTCTTATTCGTCATATTTTCCTTACTTCAGATATTTATCTCGATGCCAGCGGTGAAGAATGCAATTATTCATTTTGTTGGAATTCTACACCTTTGACATCTTTTGAATTCCTGAAGAGATTAATCGTGGCATTGGACATCCTCTTGTACATCCACCTGGTCCGAGTGACTTTTCCTGATCTTGTCGTTCAAAAATTAAACACCAGCCAATTTTGCCTTACATCACTCTTTTATATACTGGCTTGATAAATGTTTAAATGTCTTCAGTCAGAAATTACTGTATATGATTTACGTTACATTGATTTCCTGTGAAGGCCAATCCAAGATGTTTTACCCAGAAATCATGAATTTACTATATACACGTTTCGAGTGCAGGTCGATTCAAGGTGAGTGAAACCAAATTAATTTAACAAGCCACAATATGGTTTCCGTTCTCCATTGGCAACGTTCCTGCTTTGCACTTTCATTTCAGTCTTTACGAAACTTAACTGCTGTCGACATATATCGAGATTCTTGACAAAATCCAAAGAATAAACCTGACCTGACATCTCGACTTTAGTCTTTCCCCATCGCAGTGACGTGGTTTCCCCATGTCTTTTTTTTAATAAATAATTTTTTTTTCTAATGAGCTCATCCCACTTGGTTCCTCGACTGCATGAATTTGTTTGCGGTCAAGTGGTCTACCGACGCGAAGATGAGTGATTCTATAGAATTTTTTGTTAGGTTTACTGGTAGGAAAGCTGGTTAAAAATTTGTCGTGCCAGATATCTTTTCTCGTTTGAATCTATCATATATATTGATAAGTTTACCATTCGTCTGTTCATCGAATATTGCTGCCATGTCTGATATGAAATTCTTGCTATATATTTTGAGATTCTCGACAAAATCCCAAGAAGGGACTCTAATGTAATCGGTCACTTCCGCATCGTCGTGTCGTGTTTTTTTTCTATAAATACTATCATAGCAATTTCCCCCTCTCGTTGGTACCTTGACCACATGAATTTAGACGTTAGAATGGCACGGTAGAGTAATGGATAGCGGCTCGGATTGAGGAATCAGAGAGCTGAGATCAAATTCCAGTCAAATCCATTACATTCACTTACGTTCTAATATCAATGGGAAAGGTATGAATCCTCTTCTCCCCAGTTATAGGTAAATATCAGGACAGACCGTGTTCTATAGCCTTGGGATGGCAACTGCTCTACCGCAGGAAGAAATGGCAACCTACTGCGGGAAAAATCTGCTTCTTCAGTCATGTATCGAAAAATACATGATCGCTTAAGCGTGTATCACGTATGGCACATAACTGAACGACTAGAATGACAAATAGACATATATTCGTTTACTGGGGAAATAGCCAGACATAACTGTAAATTCTATTCTAAAAGTTTCTTTTCTCGCCTGTGGAACTCTTTTCCGTCTTCTTGCTTTCCTGGGACCTACGATCTTCTAAAGTTTAAATGCAACATCAATCACCATCTTCTGTATTCCTGAGTCTTGTTCTTTTATTAACTTTTGTCCTTATTAAAGTCTTCTCATTCTCTTTCACTCCCAGTAACACCTTGTGCCTTGCTTGGGGTGAAATGTTTAAAAAAAGTGTAAATCAAGATTCCCACATATAAACTAAAAGGAAGCGACGTACCTTGTAATTGAAAATTCATGTATTCAAGACTGTTGTGTTCGAACCTATGTAAAATCCAGGATTTAGATTCTGATTGTCGAGAAAGAGTTCCCTTCTACATTTGACACAATATATATCTCATAACATTCACTCCTGCGCGCTTAAGCTTATGTAAAAAGAAGCAGGTTTATTCAATATTGGTCGCTTACTTGAGAAATTACTGTTGTTGTAGCTTACTCCTCATCCTAGTCCCAATTTACCCCATACGTATGAAGGTGACTTGCCTGTTTTATATCTTGGGTATAGCCTAGTTCATACTATAACCACCTATACCAGTTTACACCCACTTTTACTATTAGTAAAAACAACTGTTTTTTTTTCTTAACTAGTATGATGTTATATTGATTTTCTAAGCGTAGCTTAGATGTGGCACATGGCCGAAATTATAGGACACTCAGTGAGGATCGAACATGCTTGCTAACAATTACACCGCACCGAGATGCCCAACTAGTGTGTTATAAGATGGTTCCAGTGTACGAACTTCTAATGACAGCTGATAAGAACTCACTTAACAATGATAAGTTATCTATGGTTCAATCTATGGTTTAATCTATGGTTCAATCTATGGTTCGATCGCAAAGTGATCGCTCGTTAGTCATTTCAAATTGATTGATTCATTTTCTACGGCTTATCAAATCTTTGCAGGTTATTTAACGCCAGAAAAGAGCTTTTTAACCCATTAGCTGCCATGAGCCGCATTTGAGGATCTGTTAAAATTAAACTCACTACATGTTATTCCTTGTATTTACATTGAATTGCTTACATACATTGCATTTGCAGAGGTATATTTTACAACATTTAGCCTTTAAAGTTTTTATTATTAGCCGTAAGAAGAAACTTTCTATCATAATTTTACATTTCATGAGTAGAAAAATAATGACAATTTTGAAAAGTATTTTTTATTATTTCTAATCAATATTATTTTTTGATGTTTTATACACATATATATTTGATGTTCTAGTTTCTATAAAGTTTCAAAGTACCAGCTATTCGAAGAAAACTTTAATATTGTATGTTGTTTTAACTCCTAAGACACCTGTCTGGGCCCAAAATGCGCATTTAAAAAATTTGGCAGTTAATGCGTTAAATTGTAAAATTTTTTTTAGATCATAATGGTTTAGTGATACAAGACGTACTAATTGTTGTAACCTAGAAAGGGTTACTGAGTGAGGAATAACCAACATGAAGGTTTGAAATGGAATGGTAATCTTTATAACATCAACAAAATACAATACTCGCCAGTGGCGCGAAGAAGGTAAATCACTGCAAGTGATGGACTACTTAGACAGTATGTTATCCCCCACCCAACTTACACAACTTAAATAGTGTCCAACGTATTTATGAGGATTGGGACATATCCATTAGCGTTCATAGGTACTGCATATAACACTAATTAACCCATAACTCGGGGCAAAAGAGGTGGATTCATAACTTTGTCCAAAGGTATTTGCACGTAAGTGAATATAATGAACTCAACAGGAATTGGAACTCGGCTCTTTGATTAACAATTCCGAACCATTATCCATTGCACCATCCGCACATCCAACCCTAGAGCACCGAGTATTCCAAAACAGTCACCCATATAGTTACTGATCGTGATCGACATTGCTTCACTTCGGTGATCTTACAGGAAGCCATTTCAAATTCAAATTCGTCCATCTTCAACTGGCGACTAAACCCTTGCCACACCAATGTGTATATCAAACTTTTGCAGAGAATCAATATTAAATTGTTTTCTGAAGACTGCGGACACAAAACGACAGTGATCAATTACTAAAATGCCCAATCTTCAATCATTTTGAGCAAAATTAACAGACATCCAGAAGTTAGGCCTACTAATGTGTAAACCAAGAAACCAAAATAGAATTAATGGGGCGAGGAGGGGGGAGACTGTAATATGCACATAAGAAATCTCTGCAGACCTGTGACTCTACATGACGCATAGTAACCTCAACTACCATTATGTGGGTACAATAATATACGTCTTATTATATTCGAAAAGCAGTGTGTGTATTCTAGTGTAGGGGTTTATACTCTAATGTAAACCATTTTATACCCAAAGGTGTATGCTAACTTATGCTTATAAAACAGACTAGCCTAGATTAAGCGTAGATATACTTTAGACGAGGCGTATACCGTAGCCAACGGTGGATGTTTGAGCCCAGATAAAATAATTTTGAAAACTGATTTAACAGGAAATCTGGCGATATACAGTTGTCCTTTGTGTTACCTTCATTTATCACTGAATTCTATTAAGTAAAGATTTGTCAATAATTAACATAGAGGGGGATTACTTGGTTGGTTGATTTTGTTTAGCGGCATATCAACCTCTATGTGTTATTTAATGCTAAAATCTAAATATTTTGTACACAATTTCAACAACAGATATTGTGAACGGAATTTTATGCCTTTAGCGACAAATATTTTGTACATAGTTTAATACTTTCATAGCAAACGTATTTTTTAAAAATATACTATTCATAGATATATAAAAAGTATTGTTGATAATTTGTAAAAATGTGTCGCGGGTGATTTTTTTATAAAAATATATTTTTAAAATTTTTTTAGTGTTGTGTTGATTGTAATTTTACTATGAAATCTATCGTAGGGCATTTTGCTATAAATTTTGTATTGCTAGTAATTTTACGATAAAAATCTATTGTTGGTAATTTTACTATAAAAATCTATTGTTGGTAATTTTACTATAAAAATCTATTGTTGGTAATATTTATTTAAATCAAAACATATTGCTGGAAATTTCACTACAAAAATGTAATGTCAGTAATTTTTTAAATAAAATGTACTGCTGGTACTTTTACTAAAAAAAAAAAATCAATTTTTATACTTTCTTAATGTATTTATCTTTGTTTGGAGTTGCACTATTTGCCAATATTTGGGACCATCACAAATGCTACCACCCCGGGTTGAGAGGGATGGCTGGGACAACAACAATTAAGATGTGGTTCTAAGCTCTTCAAAACCGTCAATCTCCCAATCAGAGGCTTTGCTGCCGGATATAGTTGATCGTTAAACCAAGGATAACATAGAGGAAGAGGAACTTAAATGTGGATATTCCTTATATACGATTTATATGTATAATAAATGCTGCACAACGGCTAAGATTGAGTTCGGAGAGGGTAGGTCCTCTCTGTCCTTAATTTTAATCTAGCTAGTCCTACATGGTGTCATAATTCGTCGCTTAAGAACAATGTTTTTGTAGGGCGTCGTAGAGAATGATTGTTACTTTAAAAAATGTTTCCCAAAGTATATTTACAATGACAGAAATATATTTACAAGAAATAAATAAAAAAAATGATTGTTAGTATTAGAAATCTGCCATAATCGTAATCGTGCTAGAAATAAAAGTTAATAATTACAAGGAAAAAATAAATGATGGATATAAACAGTAGTATAAATCATTCACAAACTTATGTATTTCTTCTGATGCATTAATAAATGCGTATTTTTATACTCGGAGGAGAAAAGAAAAAAAAGGAAAAGAAATAGGAAGAGAGTAGAAGGAGACATGAAAATGGAGAAAAAGAGTAATGGCCACAACATTTGACACATAGGCACATACACACATGCACAAGAAGAGAAAAAATAATAAATCCCCAATAAGAGATCCAAATTAGCATATTTATTAATTAATTAAATCAAACTTCGTATAAAAATAACGAAAAATGAGAAAAAATGCAGTCAGTTTCTGTAACCTCCTGATGAGAGGACTAAACAATTACAAAAAGCATTTGTCTACGAAACTCTGGAGTTGGGTTGTTGAATATAAAACAATTAACTTAAATTACAAATTTTACATTTGTATATTTTAGATATCTATCTCTCTCTTCATCTCTCTCTTCATCTCTCTCTCTCTTTCTATATATATATATATATATATATATATATATATTTTAGCTAAAGCGTGAAACCCAGGTTCACAAACTCACATCTATCCAACCAAATATGTTAGCTCTATCTCTGATATTGAGCGCTTTCTAATAAGTACCGCGCATATAATATATAAATAACTATACATATATATATTTATTTATATTTATATA